>JAPYZK010002446.1:0-14059 GCA_030522785.1 Platygaster equestris | reverse complement strand
TGGGAGCTTTTTTATCGTTTGAAATTTCATTTCTGTAACTCTTCACCCTTACTCTCCATTTTTGGACCTTTGAAGTAGCTCTGAAACTAGCGGAATCCAAAGTCCGGAGATTTTTTGACTGTCGAATGTCTCATTTTGGAAACTTTTCGACGTGTTGGATTTAAATGAATTTATCATACATAAGCATTCGGTGAGTTCAGAATTTCAAGAAACTTTTTGAGATTTTTTAATCACTGGTACCTGTAATTCAAAAACTTTCCAAATCTCTATATCTCAAATCAACTCGAAAAGTTGATGGGATTCAGCGACTTAAAAAAATAAGTCCAAATAACTTCGAAACTTCTAAAACTTTAATTTTCAAACTCGATAACCAAACTGTTACAGTGGAATAATATTTCCTAAAATCAATCTTTTCGCAATAATTCATCAACATTTGTAATGATCTGTCAGTTAACGTGTTTAAAAAAAAGATTCCTTGAATTTACATAAAATTTTGCCTTCTGTCCCAACTTAATTTCAACACCATTAAAACGTGAATCAAAATTCTACAAAATGGATTCCAAAATTCTTTCCCCCTCACGAGACACAGCTTTCGCCACAATCGCCGAGTCACTTTTCGGGTCCACGATTATTGAAACTCATCCCGTCTTTTTTCGACCCTCCCCCGTGAAATGTTCTTTTTTTAATTCCCTGATTTAATAATGATGTAAATTTCTCCAACCCACGCGGGTCCCGTGAGCAAACAATGAAGGGCACGGGAAAAGTACGTCTCGTTGTCTCGTCGACGCGATTATCGTAATTATCCTGATCATTTGGGCGGGCCCGGTGCATCTCGGCCGAAAAAATCGAGTGCACGCCCGTTAAAATTGTTATTCTAACGTCCCGGGGCGTCGATGGCGGTACCCCCTTTCAAGAATTTCAATTCGAGATAAAATTCCGTGTTTTTGCGAGTTCGAAATCCATCAAAAAATTTAAAATACCCATCATAGGCAATGATCGAACATGCGATTCGTTTCAAAATAATCAAAAATCGAAAAAACGCCCTTTTTCGTCATTTGGGTACAATTTTCAACTTACCCCCTTTCAAGAATTTCAATCCGAGATAAAATTTCGTGTTTTTGCGAGTTCGAAATCCATCAAAAAATTCAAAAAACCCATCATAGGCAATGATCGAAAATGCGATTCGTTTAAAAACCATCAAAAATCGAAAAAACGCCCTTCTTCGTCATTTTGGTACAATTTTCAACTAACCCCCTTTCAAGAATTTCAACTCGAGATAAAATTCCGTGTTCTCACCAGTTCTAAATCCATCAAAAAATTTAAAATTCCCATCATAGGCAATAATAGAAAATGCGTTTTGTTTCAAAATCAACAAAAACCGAAAAATGAAAAAAAGCCCTTTTTCGTCATTTGGGTACAATTTTGAACTTGGGTCAACTTCGACTGCAAAAAAAAACTCTGCAAAAAACGTCCCCTCGCGATTCAGGAGCCGAGGACGATTCAATTAAATTCGTGCGCGGTCGAATGCAAATGAGGGCTTTTTCACGATTTATCTCTCTATTCAGGGCGGAGGACGAGTACGGCAAAAAGGAATGAGGACAATCGCGCCCGGCGAAATCGCAATCATAATTCAATGCTAACAATGTGCCCTTCTCGTCGACGTAATGGTTTCCCCCCTTGCACTCCTAAGCACAATCGATTTCCTGGAAATCCGTCAAGCGATAAAAGCGTCCAAATGTGGCGCGCATTGTGCACGTTTTCCCCGGCCCTTAACCGGCCCGATACAGTCCCGGATAAGACGAATTCGAGAAGGGGGTGCAAACGATAAATCTTTCGTTTTCGCCCCCCCTATGACGCCGCGGTCGCTTCTTTCGGGAATATTACGTGAAAATCATGGTGGTCCCCCCCCCCCCCCACCTTTGGGTTCGGGAGTACGTTGGAGCGAAAATAGCCGGACAGATGGGCACTGAGATTAAAGGGGACAATGGATAAAAGTGAGGGCGTTGTTCATTTGGGGGTTGAATGTTATATTTGTGTGTTTTTGCGTGAGGGGGGGGGGGGGGAAGAGTTAGGGATGAGGACTATTTTTTGGTAATTTGGAATTTGTCATTTATGATTTAGAATTTTCGGAGTTCGAATGGTTGTCTATTGAGGGATTTGGAATGACGGAGAATTTTTTTATTTTGATGTATCCAACATATTGGAGAGTTGTTGAATTGACAAATTTTGAATTTGGAAGAATTTTGAAATTCGACTGGTGATTTTTGAAAAATTGGAGTTTTGAATTCCAAATGACTGGAGCTTTTGAATCTTGCAATTTTACGAATGAGACAGTTCCAAATTTGGATATTTGAAATTTCTGAAATTATAGAAATGAATTTTTAGAATTTCGTATATTTGGAAATTGAAAAAGTTCAGGCATTCGAGAACTTGATTGATATTTTATCGAAAATTCGATATTTTCAAATTCAGAAATTTTTGTGAACTTCGGAAAATTTGGAATTCGAATAATGTGAGAAAAATATTTAATTTTATGACTTTAGTGGATCGAAAATTCTGAACTCAACATTCAGAATTCTGAATTGAAAATGGGATATTTCGATTTTTGTAATGTTCAGAAATTTTGAGAATATTCAAAATTTGGAAATTGAAAATTTTCAATTTTGTAACTTTAGTGGATCCAAAATTTTAGATTTCAAATTCATAATTCAAAGTTGGAAAATTATAATTTTATGCTACAAAATGTTTAGGAATTTTGTAAATTCAGATATTCGAATACATACTGAAACTTTTTGATTTTGGGATTTCAGTGGATCGAAAATTTTATTCTGAACTCAAAATTCAGAATTCCAAATTTAAAATTAGATATTCTGAATTCTGAAATGTGTAAGAATTTCGGAAATTTCATAATTCCAATATTCAAAATGATTTATTTTGTAACTTCAGTGGATCAAAAATTCTAGATTCATAATTCATACTTTAACATCGAATAATTGATGTTCCATTTTTTCAAATCTTGAGGTATTTCGAAAATTCGAAAATTCGCATATCAAAATTTGTAAATTTATAAAATTGATATGTATTTCATTTTCTGAAATGTTTCGGAATTGCAGGAACTTGGAAAGTCGGATATTCGAATTTTGGAATTTTGAAACTTTAGTGAGTCAAAAATTCTACATTAAAAATTTATAATTTGAATTAAAAAAATCGATATATCAATTCCTGAAATGTTTGAGAATTTTGGCAGTTCCCAAATTCGGATAATGGAATTTTATTGCAGGATTAAAAACTTTATCACATTAGAACTTTAACGGATTAAAAATTCTGAACCTAAAATTCGGACTTGAAAATTCGATTTCCGAATTCTAAAATGTTCGGGAATTTCGAAAACGTCGAAATGTAAACATTTGAATTCTTGAATTTTGAGACTTCAGTGGATCAGAAATTCTGAACTCAAAATTTAAAAATAATTCGGAATGAAAAATCAATATTTATGCTATTTTCTGAAACGTGTAGGAATTTCGAAAATTCCGAAATTCGGATATAAAATTTTCATATTATTCTGGAACTTGAGTGGATTAAAGATCCAGAATTCGTTATCAAAAATTCCATATCCAATTTTCCGAAATATTCAGAAATTCTAAACATTTCGAAATTCGGATATTCCAGTTCTTAAATTTTGTGACTTTACTGGATGAAAAATTCTGAACTTAAAATCCAGAATGAAAAATGTTGAACACTAAAAGAATGAAAATTTGAAATTAGGTATTTTCCGTCCCCCAAAATCCGAAAAGCCCCCCCCCCCCCAATCACTCGCAAAACATTTCCAAAACAGTTATTCACTCCCTCCCCCATTTTTTTCTGCATAACGGATCCGAATTACAGGGTGCGAATGGGAAACACGATTCGTCACTCGATTCCTGTTCGTTTCATCCTCCAGCAAAATGTAAATAGGCTGGATAAGTTATCGGGCGCATAAAAGAAGTGCGGGCATGTTTAATTATTCGCGTATCGGGCGCATCGTCCGCCGTTAATTCGATCTTATCTCGACGGGCATCGATAACGAGCCGTAAATCAGCTTTCCCCGATTCGAAAAATCATCGATTTTTGCGGGCCAGTTTCGGGTTACACCACGGGGCCCCATGTCGAGGAAGAAAAATGGCCGCGCGCGGCGAATCGAACATTCTCATCGCTCAAGATTCCGCGCCGCGATCGCGGGGATAATAAATTCGACGCGGGGTAATTGAATGATTCGAAATTCGCTGGGAATTGATACGCGGGGAATTTCAATTCTCAAATGTTCATAATTATCGACCACAGTCAGGATTCAAAATTTTTGCAATTTCGATTTTTCTGATCTTAGAAATTGTTCGATTTTGGGAATTTTGACACTTGAATGCCTTCCGACAGTTTTTGGAATTTAAAATTGAATAATTTCCAGATTGCAATTTGTTGATGTATGGAATTTGGGTTCTTGATTTAGTTTTTGAATTTTGGATTTAAAGTATGAAGAATTGAGAGATTTAAGATTTTAATATCGCAAAATATGGGAGCTTTGGAATTTTTATTTTGAAGTTTTGGAGTTTTTTGGATTTACTTATCTGAATTTTTGAGCTGTGTTGAATTTGGAGATTCGAAATTTTTGAAATTTCGAGTTTCAAAATTTTCGTAATTTTAATTTTTCCGATCTTCGAAATTCTTTGCCTTCGGAAATTTGACACTTTGGATGTTTTCAGAGAGATTTCAGAATTGGAAATTTGACGGTTTGGAAATTTTTAGTTTTTGATTCACGGAATTTTGATTCTCGATTTAATCTCGAATTTTGAATTTGACGTATGAAAAATTGAAAATGACAGATTTTGACATCAAAATTTGAGAGCTTCAGAATTTTAATTTTGTAATTTAAATGTTTTGTGTATTTATTAATCCGATTTTTTGTGCTGTGTTGAATTCGGAAATTCGAAATTTTTAGAATTTTGAGTTACGAAATTTTTGAAATTTTAATTTTTCCGATCTCCAGAATCTTTTTAGAAATAGAACTGACAACGAGAGAATTTAAAAATACCAAGTTTTTGATTTACAGAATTTCGATTTTCGATTAAACTCTCGAATTTTGGATTCCAAGTTTGAAATATGAAAAACTAATTGATTGCAGATTTTTACATACGAATTTTGAGACTTTGAAGTTGTAATTTTGAAGTTTAAAAGTTTTTGAAATTACTATACCAAATTTTTGAACTGTCCAAATTTGAGAATTGAAAATCGAATTGAAAAATTTTGAAGCACAAAATTTGCGTAATTAAAAATTTTCCGATCTCAAAAATTCAATTCCGGAAATTTTGACACTGAATGTTTTTCGAGAGTTTTTAGAATTAAAACGTAGAAAATTTGAAAATTCCAAGTTTTTGAATTCCAGAATTTCAATTTTCGATTGATTTCTCGAATTTTGATTTTGAAATTTGGAATATTAAAAATCAAATGACTGCAGATTTTCACAACAAATTTGAGAACTTCGGAATTTGAATTATTTCGAAGTCTCCAAGTTTTTGAATACCATCCAGAATTTTTTATCTGTACTGAATTTGAGTACAGTCTTTAAATTGACAAATTAGAATTTTCGGAGCTACTAAATTCCAGAATTTGAAAATGTCAAACTTTCATGTTTCGAAAAAAATAAAAAATAAATAAATCAATATTTTAAAGTGTTCATATTCCACATGATCAAAGCTTGAAAATGTTTAAAAATTTTCACGAGAACGCTAAAATTATCGATAAAATTAACGTTGAACATTCATTTTGTCGATAGTTACCGATAAATATCAAATAACTTCCCACCCCAATTTTAATCACTTTCCAATAAACTTCATAAAACCTGCACTGGCTCCAAAAATTCCAAAATCCCCCAAAAAACCCTCCTCGCCTTCCTCCCTCCAAAAACCCCCCATAAAACCCAAAATCCCAATTTTAAACTCGACCAGCCGCGAATTAGGTTCCCCAAATCTTTTTCGTGCACGTCATTAACGCTACCACGCGAGACAGACCGAGTGGCTTAGAACCAGAGACGATGTAAAAAAACGAACGCGAAGAAAAAGAACAAAAAGCAGGGGAACAGGGCCTGATGCGAGGTACCCCAATAAATATGAAAACAACAACGAGACGTTGCCTGTTATATTCAACCGGGAACAGGTTGGAGGCTAATTCGAGCCCGGTTTTCACCCCTCCCGAAAAAAGCCCCCCAGCCCTATCTCTTTCTCTTAAATTGGCTGGCTTGGTGGTTTTTATTCTGCCCCCCCTCCCTGCCCTCCCTGCCCTCCCCCGAGCTTTTTTTTAATCATGCTGAAAAATTCGGCCTTCCTTGTTTTCTAATGCGGCGTCTCTGTTTTGCTTGCAGTGCTGGCTGAGTTGCGAGACCGTGGAGTACGAGTGGGGCGAGGGCAAGTTCGTCTGCGACGGAAACGAAAAGGGACCCGTAAGTGCATTTCGTATGGTTTTTTTGTTCTAGGCCGATGTTTTTGGCATATTGTAATTCGGGCGGAATTGAAATACTGCATTCGGGCATGATGTAGGAGGAGGTTGGGGCAGGGTTGCCAGATTAGGGATTTTTTTGTATTTTTGTTGGGCTTCGGGGATTTTGAGGGGTATTTTGGATTTGGGAATATGGGTTTTTTGCAGAAATGTGGTTGGATTGGCAGATTTTGGATTTAGAATTTTTGGAACTTGATTTTTTGGACTTTGGGATTTTTCGAATTATTAGGATTATTTGGTTCTTGGTGGATTTCGGGATTTTGAGAGAAATTTTGGATTAGGGAGTATGAGTTTTATTAAAATAGTGGTTGGATCGGCAGATTTTTGATTCGAAATTTTGAAAACTTAATTCCTCGAATTTTGGGATTTTTCGGATTATTAGTATTATTCGGTTAATGGTGGATTTTGGGACTTTGGGAGGAGTTAAATTAAATTAAAATCCCGAAATTCTCCCTCGCACAAAGAACTCCCCGAGACCCCTCAAAAATGCCCACAACTCCGAAGAAAACATCATCTCCCCAAATAATCGAAATTTGACGAGCTATTCAAAAACGTTCCGCGATAAAGTCGTTGATTCAGAGCCGCGATGCAAATCCATTTCCGAGGTAACGGGAATTCCTGGCATGAAGGACACGGAATTATGTGGTTCATCGGCGATAACAATCGTTTGAGGGATAAAAGACACGAAATATGAGTTTCGAGGCTCGTTCGTTACGTCGCCGAGCTCGCCTAGGAAGGTTTTACGAGATTTCGGTTGACAACGTTGAAATGTAGTTTGGACGGTGCAGGAATGCGTTCTAAATTGGGATTCGTTAAGGGGGCCCGGACATTTGACTCGAAAATTAAAGGAATCCGAGATGATCTCCGAATTTTTACCCTCAGCTCAATTTTATGGATCTTCTTATCTCTCTGTTCAGGAGTTGATTGATTTTTCTAATCTGATATTTAATTCAACAAGGGTGTATTCGATTGTAGATTCAAGACCTGATTTTTGGGATTGACTTCAAGAATTTCCTACAATGTCATCCAAATACAGTGAAAGGACGATATTAGTCCTTCAAATATAGTCAACTCACGATAAAAGTCATTTTAATACAGCGAAGTATCAATTAAAGTCCTTCAAATACAGTTAACTCTCGATATAAATCCCTTGAATATAGCAAAGTATCGGTATAAGTCATCTACATACAGTATGTAATTCCCTTGAATACGGTAAAGTATCGATATAAGTCCTCTAATACAGTTAAAATTCGATATGAGTCCTTCAAATAGAGTTCAGGTTCTATATAAGTTCTTCAAATGGATTCAAAGGACTTATATAGACACACTACTCTATTTCAAGGACTGTTATCGAGAGTTGACTGTACTTGAAGTCCTTGAAATACAGTAGTGTATCGATGTAAGTCTTTCGAATACAGTCAAAGTTCGATATGAGTCCTTCAAATGCAGTTGAAGATCAATATAAGTCCTTCGAATACAGCTTTTTCGGATTCACTCCAAAAATTCAAACATCTAAAAAACTCTAGACCATTGACCCTTCCTGGCGTAAAAATTCGCCCCCGAAAAACTGAAAAACACCGCGAAAAAAATTCTCCCTGGCCCATATTATCCACGATCTACCCACTCCAATCTCCAAGTTCCTTCTCCTCTTTCAGTACAATTCGAACAGCCGAAGGGTAGGCTTTATGCGTCGGGACACGGTCGGACGGATTGTTGCATTCAGGTCTTTTTTTTTTTTAATTCTCTTTTTTCTCCTCCGGGACCCGAAAGCCGGCGTTACTCGGAATTTTCTCGCGCTCGGTTGGAGCCAGGGGTCGCGGGGGAATCTTCTTTCAAGGGGCGAAACGAGAACCGACAGCGAGATTACACACTTTCCGAGCGATCGATTTTCGAAAAAGAAAACGGTGAACAAGAAGGGCGAGGTGTCGATCTGATGTATCATCGGATAACGCGACCGGCTTTTCAGTTACCCCGGGCTACAATGTAATCCACTTCGGTGTTTTTACATACCCGATATCGTCAAAGTGATTTTTATCGCGATGGCTTAATGAACGGAGCGGGTATTTCGCGTTTGGCTCGTTTCTCGTTTCTTTTCGGGGTGATTTTACGGGATCTTACGCACAAAGATACACGTTTGTGGAAATTTATGGGGATTGGGGGATTATTTTCGGGAATAGTCGGAAACGTCGGAAAAAGATGCAAAATATAGTTCGGCACACGAGTCTAAAATTCGAGTTTCAAGTTTGGATTATCGGATTTAAAGTTCGATAGAAGTTCTTCAAATACAGTCAAAGTCCTTCAAATTTAGTCAAAATTTAATATAAATACAATACAGTCGTCAAAGTTCGATGTATGTCCTTCAAATGCAATCAGTGCTCGATATAAGTCCTCCAAATGCATTCAAAGTCCAATATAAGTCCTAAAAATACAGCGAACCCTCGATATAAGTCCTTCCAATAATTCTAATACAGTAAAGTATCAATATAAGTCCCATTAATAAGTCGAAGTTCGATATGCGTCCTTCGTATGCAGTCAGCGTTCGTTATAAGTCCTTCAAATGCATTCAAAGTCCAATATAAGTCCTCAAAATACAGTCAACTCTCGATATAAGTCTTCCCAACACAGTAAAGTAACAAGTCCTCTAAACACACTCCATGTTTGATACAAGTCCTTCGAATACAGTCAAAGTCCTTCGAACTCAGTCAAACTTCAGTATAAGTCCTCCAAACACAGTCAACTCTCAACACAACTCCTTCCCATGCAATCAATACTGGCAACTCTCAACCCAAACTACTCAAATCCACAACTACTCCAGAATCCTTTCTAAGCTACTACCACCCTAACCCCAGGTCTTTAATTCCAGTGCCCAACCTGTGAGACCGCCTGCAACTTCTACAAAAACACCCCCCGCGCCGAATACCCACCGTCCACCCTCCCAGCGCCCCGCAAAGGCACCGTGAACCTCGGCAGATACGACGTCGCCATAGTCCTGCGCAAGGCCATCACCGAGGTCCAAGGCAAGCCTCTGAAGACGTGGTCCGTCCTGGGCTACTACCCTGGCAGCAAGCCGCCCACCCTGCGACCGGACACCTGGGTCATCGCCGTGGTGGAAGGCGGCGTCAACCACTACAGCTGGGAGCAGTGGGTCCCTACCCTGGAGTGCCTCAAGGTCGGTCCCTCCTTCTACGAAGCCACGATATCCTGGACCGACGTCGACCTCCAGCTCAAGCGCCAACAGGCGCAGGAACAGAAACGCTTCAACGACCGCGTCCGGCAGTTCTTCCTCGAAAAGTACGGCCAGAAGGTCCTGGTGGAATGGGGCAACCAGAAGCAGGAGTCCGTCATCCCCCAGGACGTCTTCCGGAGGTTCTTCTTCAAGCGGAAGAACGAGGACAAGGAGGATCTCCCCATAAACGACAACTCCAAGCCCTACACCGCGGACTACGTCTTCGAGCACCCGGACGACGACGACGAGGACGGCTCCAAGGACTCGTTCGTCGTGTCCTGGGAGCCGGAGACCGGGGGCCTCATGGGGAACCAGGTCGCGGACAGCACGTCGGCTCAGATCAGCTTGCTTCCGGGGACCAAGTACCTGGTGCGAATCGCGTCGAACGAGGGACCCGGGAGCTTCCCCATCGAGGTCGACACCAGGCCGGGTTCGGTTCAGGTCGTTCGGCTAAAAAAAAACTTCGACAGAACCGCGGAGATTGCGGTTATATCTGCGGTGATTTCGCTGTCGGTGGTGATATTCGTGTACTCGATCGTCGCTTTGGTCAGGAGAAGGGACGGGAAAGTGGTGGAGGACGTTTGATGAAGCATGAGGTCTGTGGGGAGTGAGTTTTGCTACCTCGAGCGGTTTCTTTTGGTTTGGGGGAGGTTGGGGGTGGGTGGGGGAGGGTTGTTTTTTGGGGGGTTTTCAGGGTCTAGGGGAGGTTCAGTGGTTGAATGTTTGGGGAGGTTCAGCATGTTTGGGAGAGGTTTATTGAAGGTGGTGGATTGTCACCGTTGGGTGATGTTTTGCGAGGGAATATTTCGATTCCTGGCGAATGTGATGCGAATGAGATGTGAGGGACGAGGTAGTCACGAATGTGAGGAATTTGAGTTTGAAGGGAAATTTTTCGATTGGTCATTGTGTAATGTTTGTGAGGATTTTTAGGAGGTCTGAGTCATTTTTTGAGGTCGATTTGTTGACGTTTTATCGGTGTTTCAATTATTTATTATTTATTATCGAGATTATTTTGATGTAATACATTTTTGATTGAATGTTATATTTTTGAACTTGACCATTTCGGAACTTCTGAAATTTTCTAAACTCCGAAATGACAGTTAAAAAAACAGTTTTTAAATTTTTCAGCCTTGAACCTCGAATTCTTCAAAACTTTGGAACTTTCGATGTTTGTAACCCTTCGAAAATCCTAAAACTCACAACTTTGCAACTTTGAAATGTGATGTATAATGTACTTTGAGACTTAAATATTTATTCGAATTCGTCAAAACTTAGAATATGTTGACACTTATAAGCTCTAAAATTTCAAAACTTTGAAGAGATTTGGAATTGTGAAACTCTGAAAGTGAACAATTTCAAAATTACCAATTTTTTTCGATCTTTCCAATCCATTCCAAGACATTAAAAATTAACGAAATATTTAGAACCTTCAAAAATTCAAAAATTAAGAATTATTCAAAATTTCTGAAGTTTTGAAACTTTCAAGCATCAACAATTCCAAGAATTTCAAAATTCTGGAACTTCTGGACTTAAAAACTTCAGACTGCTCTGAAACTTCGAAATTCATCCAAGTTTGTCAAAACTGCAAAATACCAAAATTTCCAAAGTTTCTAAACTAATAGGCTTCAGAACTTTCAAAATTCGCGAAATTTCATACATACCAAAACTGAATGAATTTTAACTCCAAAAATTCTTTAAAACTTCAAAATTGTGAAAAACTTAACAATTGCAAAAATTCAGAACTTCATAATTTTTAAAAACTCCAGAATTCCAGAACTTCTAAATTTTCGATTTATCAAATCATCGAAAATTTCGAAATTCAATGAGGTCTAAAACTTCATAATTTTGAATAGATTTGAAATTTCGAAACTCTGAAAGTGAACAATTTTGAAATTTCGAATTAGTTTCGATCTTTAAAATTTATTCCTAAACTTCCAAAATTTACGACATTTTCGGAATCTCCAAAAATTCAGAACTTCATAATTATTCATAATTTCGGAAGTTTTCAAATTTCTGAAGCTTCGAAAATTCCAAGAATTTCAAAATACTAGAACTTCTCAACTGCGAAACTTAAAAATGTTCTAAGATCTCAAAATTCATCCAAATTTGTAAAAACTCCAAAATACTTGAATTTTTAAACTTTCGAAACTTCTAGGCTACAGAACTTCCAAAATTTCCGAAATTTTGACCTTAATATTTCTTTAAAACTTCAAAGTTCTTCAAAACTCCAAAATTCCAAAAAACTCCAAAATCTCAATAATTCAGAACTTTATAATTCTTTAAAACTTCAGAATTTCAGAACTTCTGAATTTCTAAGCTCCAGAACTTCCGAAGTTTCCGAAATTATCCTTGAAAATTCTTCAAAATTTCAAAATCCTTTAGAACTCTGAAATTCTAAAAAACTTGAAAATTCCAAAACTTCAGAACTTTATAATTCTTCAAAGCTGCAGAATTCCAGAACTTCTAAATTTCTAGGCTGCAGAACTTCCAAAATTTCCAAGATTTTAACCTTAACACTTCTTTAAAACTTCAAAATTCTTAAAAACTCCAAAATTCTAAAAAACTTCAAAATTCCACAACTTCGTAACTTCATAATTCTTTAAAACTTCAGATTTACAAAACTTCTAAATTTCCAAAGCTTAAAAATGTTCGAAAACCTCAAAATTCATCCAAATTCGTCAAAACTCAACTTCAGAATTCCAAAAATTCCAAACCTCTTCAAAACTACAAAACTTTGTGAAACTTCAAAACTTCTCGAATTTACAAAACTTGAAAAATTTCAAAAATCAAGAACTTTTGAACTTCCAAAATCTTCAAAACCTTCAAAAACTCTAACTATGCGAATGTTGCTTCAAAAGATGATCAATAATGACTAAATCTGTAAACAGTCATTAGATATCTGGTGTATGTTCACTAAATCTGATTTGTTCCACTAAAATATCTGATTTGGGACAGAGTAATGATAAAAATGTAATAAATGAAGACCAATCGAACCCATTTCCATTCTTTCGAGTCCCAGGTAATTCCTCCAAAAGATCATCAATTATGACCAAATCTCTTGAAAATCATCAAATTCCGAATTCCGTGACACATATCCCATCAACTGGTGCCTTTATCTATCCTATCTTAACCTAAAAATCAGATCCATCGGAAAATATCTCTTCCTTTCATCACACCATCACCAAATCAATCGAAACCGCGAATTTTGTGTACAAATGAATAATAGGGACTTGTAAATATGTAGGTTAGGTATGAAAAAAACTCGCGAAAATGTTGCCTTGATGCGTGTTTTAGTGTGGGAAATGAAAAGAAGCACGAAGCATGCTTAAATCGCGACGAACAGACTGTACGAGAGTTCCTATCGATGTAACGTGGCCATTTTCATGCCGCGGACAATTGTATTTATTTGTAAATAACGGACTGAACTTGTAAATAGGTTTTTACGTGTAGGTAGATACGAAATCTTCTATCAATAAATTATGAAGTTACGCATCATCATCGGGTGTTTCCGTTAATCTCCTATCACGCAAGACAATGGATGGGCGAGGAATCGAAAGTTATTTTTGATTGCGGAAATGGAAAAGTCATTGTTGGGTGATTGCTTTCAATTTTGTTGCTGGTTTTTTTGTGGACGAAATTGGGCAACTTTTTGTTCTTCAAAACTCCAGAAATTCCGAATTTAACAATTTCATAACTCGAAAACGATAGAAAACTTTGAAATTCCAAAATTTGTCGAAAATTATTAAAAACCAAATTCCAATATTTTCCAAAGTTCCAAAACTCTAGAACTTCACAATTCATCGATACTCCACAATAAATTCTAGAATTCCCAAAATTTCCAGAGCTCGGAAACGTCCAAAACTTCAGAAATTTCAAATTCAACAATTTTAAAACTTAAAAACGATCAATAACTTCAAAATTCCAAAATGTGCCAAAAATTATTAAAAACCAAATTCCAAGATTTTCAAGAGTTCCACAACTCCAGAACTTCACAATTCTTCGATTCTTCAAAATTCTATGATTTCCAGAATTTTCAGAGCTCGAAACTTCCAGAACTTCAAAAATCCAAAATTTAACAATGTCAAAACTGAAAAACAATCAGCAACTCCGAAATTCCAAAATTTTCGGAAGTTCCAAAACTCCAGAACTTCATGATTCTTCCAAACTTTAAAATTTTTGAGGTTCCAAAATATCAAAACTTCCAAAACTTCACAAATTTAAAACGATATTTCAATGTAGTAAGCTTTTCTATTTAAAACTTCGAATACACATTTCGGAATTCTGCACAACTTTCGGATTACAAAAAAA
>JAPYZK010002445.1:0-14062 GCA_030522785.1 Platygaster equestris | reverse complement strand
AGATAACAAAATTTGGCATTTTTTATTTTTTTCCTTAAAAACTATCGACGTGAGAGAAAAAATGTACATGAAGACTCGAGTTCATTTTTCGAGACCTATGAGTACGTATTTTTCTTTTTTTGATTTTTTTATTTTGAATTTTGTTTCGTGACATCACGACGCGGACAATACTTTTTCCTGTTTTCACGCGCCTGTCGCCTTCTTGTTGAGAGCTCCTCAATTGGGCTCCTGAGGAACGTCGCGCAGCAAGAAGCAGAAATGGGCTCAGTCATATGAATAACTTTTTTCGCTATTTTGGATGGTTTCTGAGTTATGGCGATTTAAACAATCGAATTGTTAAAAACTTTTGTTTGCACCACTTGACGGAAAATCGACGCACATATTCGTAATCAGCGACTTAAAAACCTTGAGAAAACACTGCGTCTACTCATCCCGGTTTTACTTCCTACAAAATGACCCCCAGCGAACGGATTAATTGTTCCATACGTATCGAATGAAAATCACCATAATCAGTCGATTTTCGTCAAAGTCATGAACATTTGAGATGAGATGACAAATCCGTTTCTTTCGAGCGTGTCGCGAACGCTGCCGCCTGTGGAGATTAATTTACCGCGCCGTAACCTCGGTAACGGTAGTAAACCATCCTCCTCTTGGTAGGTGTCCCTAACTTGGATTACCCCGAGCTGTTGCCGAGCCGCGTCCGCGTTACGAATTCCGTTATGCCACGGGGCATCAACTGGAACTCGGTGTATCTTTACGGTTCTATCTGCGCTCTCTAATTGTCGCCGATTTGTATGTACGAAATAAATGACCGCGAACGGACCAACTGCCGCGATCGAGCGTCTCGGATTTCAGCCGCCATTGCGGCGATAAAGCGAATCGCCGGGACGCGGAAAAAAGACGTAACTCGCGTTTTTATAGAAATCGTATATTTCGAAACTTGTGGAAAAGTAATTTTTCAACGAATGTTTGAAGATGAATGAAAAACTCGAGCTTTTCAAGAGCGTTGGAAAAATTGTATATTTTACAACTAGTGAAAAATGAATTATTTCGCCACTAGTTATATATATATATATATATATATTATTTTACTGATCATTTATTGAAAAATCGAGCAATTGTTCGGCATTTTTCTATTAGCAGACTTCGAAAATTCCAAAATAGGTGAATTTCGCACATTTTATACGTATTAATTTCGAATATAAAAAGTTACACTACAATTTGAATAAAACCCGAAAAACAATCGTGCTCCACCACTGTCTTCCATTGCGCTTCTTTCGAGCCTCATTTTCCATCGCGACTTGTAATTGCGTGTTTTTAACGAGCAATTTCTTTTTTCTTTTCCAGGGAAAAGTGCAGTACTACGTCAAATGGAAAGGCTGGAGTAAAAGGTGAATATTTGAAACGCGTTTTAATTGAATCTTCATCGTTCGGAAGTAGAACGGTCGTTAGAAATTTGTATCACCATTGAAAGTACAGTAGAATTTGTGTAATTGAATTCTGGATTTTTCACAACATATACTATTTTATGTTTCAATAACTGAAAATTAAAAACTCACTCTCCGTACAAGTGAAAAAATGCACCTTCGTAAATAATGAAAAATCGTCCGAAATCTTTTTCTGTTCAAAGAAAATTTTTCCATACTTAACAAATTATTCAGAATTCGTCTGTAATTTATGGAAATTGGTCTTCGATTCCATAATGTTTCCAAATTTTTCGTAAATAATGAAAAATCATCCGAATTTTTTTCTGTTCGAATGAAAATTTTTCTATACTTAACAAATCATACAGAACTCATCTGTCATTTCTGAAAATTGGTCTTCTATTCCATAATATTTCCAAATTTTTCAATATTTCGAAATATGCCTAATAAAAAACAATTTCCGATAATTTACGATCATTTTCGAAAATTTTATTTATCAACATGAAAAATACCTGGAAACATGAAGAAAACGTTTTATTATTTTAGTGTATATAATATATATTTTTCATTCTGATCTTATGAAGTTTTCCAAAAATTTACCCTAACGTTCCAAACTTTCAAAATCTTCCTATTCTTGTAATTAAGTGGCTTCATTCATCTGTAATGGATTATATCGTTGGATAGTAAATATCGCGAAACATTTTTCGCCCCAAATGTGCTTATCTAAGAAGAAAGTAGAGCACTGGCCCGGCAGATAAATAGCAAAGTTTTCCCGGTCGTCGGTTTTTCGAAAGCGAGCAAACGCATTAGCCGCCACCGCTCTATTTTCAGATACAACACGTGGGAGCCGGAAGAAAACATTCTCGATGTGAGGCTAATCGAACTGTACGAAGAGGGTCAGAAGGGAAGTGACGTGGTCACAAGGAGGCCCAGGCGAAGGGACACCAGATACAGCGTAAGCACGATTTTCGATTATTCAATTTTTAGGCTTTTTTCTGTCCATTCAGATCAAACGCACCAGATATCAGTTCGTTTATCTGCATATATTATCCTTGCGAAAGGGTTTTGCCAAGTATTGAAAATTGGCGAACTAATCGTAATCGAAGGAAATTATCGTAAAATATACTTAAACAGTGCAAAACGTAAAAAAGGAAGATGAGGAAGTAAAACTTGAAATCAGCCAATTCACTTTCATTCGGGTGGGATCATTTGAAAGTTTTTCAGAGGGTGGGATTTTATATTATCGAACGAAATCAATGGAGATAAAAGTCCGCTGATATGCAGGAATGCCAGGTGCAGCGGATTAAAAAATACGAGCATTTTTTGTGTGCCCAGGGCGCTTGCCTTGGATTCAGGATTGTCATGGAATGATGAATCAGATATAGATAAGTTGGAATTGTTCGAAAAATTTGGTTTAACCGAATACAGCACGCGTAGAAGTGTTGGAATTTATTTACTTCTGATGTCGCTATTGTTCCTCAAATTTTTTTGACACTGCCAGCGGGGCTATTCATCTCTAAATTTACCATGTTATTTTAAATCATTATGAATTTAAATTAATAGTAGCCCCCCGGAAACGATAGCAAGTGGTAGAAAAAGTTTTCCAAACTCGAATTGATCAAAAATTGTCTTCGTTTCACATTTTCTAAACTAGATTGAAATTTAAGGCCTTACGGAAATTCCTTCCAAGTTTTTAGGATTGAGCTCCAATTTTCTGGGTTTTTTGAACCATTTAATTCGAACGCTGACCCTGAACTTCTGAGGTTTCAACTGAAATTTTTGTGTCCACCTTCTACTTTGATGTTTAACCTTAAAATTCGGCGACAACCTTCAAATTTGGGGATCAGCTGACAACTTATGAGATTTGTGGTTTTTTATAGAGTGCCGCAGTGTTGCCAAATCGGTAGTTTTCCCTCTAAATCTGGTAGTTTTCAATGAGCCGATAGTAAGAAATATCGATATCAGCAGTTGGTGGGAACTTATAGGAGTTTTTAATAACCAAGTAGCGTGAGCAGAAGTTTTGGTTATCATTCTTCACATTCGTTTTAGACTTAAGAAATCAAAAGTGTGCTGTTCAGATTTTAATTTTCTTCCTCCTGTACTACCCAGAGAACCATTCTCAAAGTTTGATCACTACATAGCGCTTTTATTGCTGGGCATTAATAGGGAAGCTTCCCCATAAATGCCCAATGTCAGCCTCGCTCAGATATACTCACCATGATTTATTTAGCTTCGTCTGATCTGAAATGAATTAGTATCTAGATACACTTAGTACGGTTCAAATACAGGCAAACCCGCTCAGATACACGTTGGACTCGCTCTGCATGATACACTTATCCCACAGTAAGTATATCTGACGCTCGATAAAGTAACTAGATAGTATATAGCCCAGATATACTTCATATATACAAGTAAACCCGTTGAAATACACGTTAGATATGCTCAGATACATTTATCATGAGTTAACTTCATCTCAGCTGTGTTGGTTGTATCTGAAGTGTTTCTGGAATATGTTGAGTGTATCTGGTGGCAGTAAAGCGTATCTAGATACGCTAAGTATGGCCGAGGTACACTTCAGATAAAGAGAAACCTGCTAGATACACGTTAGTCTCGCTCCAGATACACTCATCATGAATTATCTGTATCTGAGTTGTGTTTCCTGTATCCTGAGTAGATCTGGCACATATTGAGTGTATCTGGGGGTAGTAAAAAAATATCTAGATATATTAATATAGTTCAGATACAGGAAACACCGCTTAAGTACACGTTAGTGTCGCTAAGATACATTTGTCATGAGTTAGCTTCATATGAGCTGTGTTGGTTGTATCTGGAGTGTATCTGGCACGTACTGAGTGTATCTAGCGGTAGTAAAAAGTACAGCCGGATCTCGCTAGAGCGCTCGTCTCAAGGGTCTTAAGTAAACATAACGCTTTATCGAGAGAGCGATAAGACGGGTAGAAACACCATCAGGTAGAAACCTCGAGGGACTTAAACCCAAAAATGACAAAGCATTAATGACTTTCCAGGCTTCCGGAATTCGCTTCCTGCTGTGAAATTCGGAGCCTTATCACTACGGAAATCTTCACGGTAAATTAGAGCGCGCTCTAATGAATCACGCTCTAGCGAGATCCAGCTGTACCTGGATACACTTAGCATGGTTCATATACAGAGAAATCCGTTTAGGTAAACGTTAGTCTCAGTTAGATACACTCATCATGAGTTATCTGTATCTGAGCTATGTTGCCTGTATCGAGAGTGTATCTGGCACATATCAGGTGTATCTGGCGGTAGTGTAAAAGTATCTAGATACATTAAGTATTGTTCAGATACAGGAAAATCCGCTTAGGTACACGTTAGTCTCGCCCAGATACACCCACCATGAGTTAGCTTCATCTGAGCTGTGTTGGCTCTATCTAGAGTGTATCTGGCGATATTAAAAAGTATCTAGATACACTTAGAATGGTTCAGATACAGGCAAACTTGATTAAATACACATTAGTCTCGCTCACAATCAGATACACTCACCATGAGTCAATCTATGTTGGTTGTATCTCGAGTTCCGCGTGATCTAGACCATCTAGTAGAGTTCTATAGTGTATATGATTCCTGTCTCTCATAGGAAATGTGTATAACTCGAAACCAAACAAGTGGGAAAAAAGTTTCTCCGACCTCAAATTGATCGAAAACTGTCTTCCTTCCACGATATCCGAACTAAACTAAAGGATCTTGATCTTGGATCATCAAATAGATTCAAACCAGGACAAAGCAAATTCCAATTTCAGTAGCACATAAACTCCGTCACCTTGAAAAAAATAAGTTTCCTAAGGCTCGCCCGAAATTTTTTAACGTTCAGAGTTACTAGGAAAGCTTGTGCCTTCTCGAAAACCAAAAAAAGTGTGAATTTTACGCACAGGAGCAGGTTCTCGAAAACCTCGTGGTGGAAGAGGAACCGGGTGGGGACGAAAGAACCGGGGACGAAAGTCAGGATGAGTCGACCCCGGAGACCCAGGTGAACAGCGTGGGGAACGACGAGGATACCTTGAACAGTTCGTTGGACGGTCGGGAGTCGCCGACGCCGCCGAGGACGCTGGCATTCGGCGTCGATTCCGACACCGACAGCAGCGTCGACATCCCCTTGCTGCCCAGGCGAGAGCCCGCGGGCACCAAGAGGAAAGCCGAGGTACTGAGCAAAGAGTCCGGGAAAATCGGCGTGACCATCACGACCAGCAGCCCCACGAACGGCTCCACCGGCAACCTCACGCCCAACAAAATCCCCAGGCTCTTGCCTTTGAAGGGCAACGCGACGACGCCTTCGTACCATGTACGTGGACATTGCAATTTCGCAGACTTCGGAGGTTACTTTATGAGAAGTGACTCAGTCAGTTACGGTTACTTTTCTGAAAAAGTAACGGTTTTGAGGGTTTATGAGAATACTTCCGAAGTCTGCGATTTTGAAACGTGAAGGACTTTTTTGCATGGTTAAAAGAACTTCTAGATAAGATTTTGGGGAAATGAAGAGTTTTCAAAATACGAATTATGGGGAAATTGGGTTCTCTACACGTTTTCACTTATCTTTTTAAAAATTATTTTAACCATGTGTACGTTTCAGTTTCAAGTATTTTTGTGTTCAAAAATGACTGTACATAAATTCCTTTGGCCTGAATAACTAAAATTGCGAATTTTCCGAATGAAAATAACTTTAAGAATCGAACTTAAGTAGAGTAATTGAATTCCTTGGTAATAATCAATTTTTTCTAACCCTAAAACTCGATATAATTTATCGCCACTCGTCTGACAGGTTTATTATATGATGAAAATGACCTTTCCCTATTTTCTATCCTGCTCTAGGGATCTCATGAAAACCAGTTTTGGGCAGGACGAATCCTTCAATCTCCCTGTGTATTCGGGAGGGTGAGAAGGGCTCGTGTTTGAGCTAAGTCGTAGTAGTGGGTTCAAAATATCCCAAACGTTCGACCGGTCAGTCACTTGTAGTGTTGACTGTCGAACATAGTCCATAACATTTCACTCGCTTCGAGTGTTTTTTATCGCGAGTATATTTTGAGAATACAACGTTTTTTTAAAGTTCGGGAACGATTTTTGTACTGGAAAAAAATTGTCAGGGTCTGTGTTGTCAAATTGAGAAACTGAATTTCCCACTCACGCACATATTGACTGTCAGCGTGTCCTCGAAGATCAGGTAGCTTGCATTTTTTGTTTTTGACGTTTTTGTACGTGGCTTGGTTGCTTTTTTCGGATTTATGATTGAATACAGAATTTGAAAGTACTGGAGAAACAGGAAATTGGATGGAAAGTATATTGAAAAAATATTCGCGAAGTGTGCAAAATGTGAAAGTATGCTTGAACTTATAACAACAGAAAAATCGAAAAGTTTAATCATTTCCGGAATTCTCACAGTTGATTGGGTTAACTACAGTACAAGAGTAATTAATTGATGATTTTCTATTTTTCAACTGCCAAATTCTGGATGAAGTATGCATTCTGTAGGAAGTTTCTTAATTTTACAGTTGTATAACTTGCATTTTTTTAGTTTCACACTCCAAATTACACATTTTTGGCTTTTGTCTTCAAAATTTACGAAGTCTTGGATAATAGTCATTTGAATTTTCAGTTGTAAATAATTTAACCAGTTTCAAAAATTCTGAGTAATTTTAATTTAGCAATCGAAAATTTTCGAAATCAGGTTACGATTTTTAAAATTCGAATATAAAAATGATGATATTCGTTCAATTGAAGATCAAAAATCTGAAAAATTTTTAATCTTCATCATTAACACATCTGATAAAAATATCCGTCTAAAACTCAAATTTCGGATGTCATGAATACATCAGACGCAAATATTCGTAGGACATTCGTGTTTCTAATATCATAAACACATCTGATAGGAACTATTATATAATACATGTGATAGTATATCACATATGCGTCAGATATAAACATTCATGTGACATCCACGCTTCTGATGTCAAAAAAACGTCTGGTAAAAATATCCATATAACATTTAGGTTTCAGATGTCATATATACATCAGATAAAAACGTCCGTACGATATTTTTTAGTTTCCGTAAAATCTGCCTGTCAAGTTTGTGAAAAACTGCAAACATTTCATAGAATCCCAAAATATTGCTTAAACTTTTACTCCCATTAAAAATGAGATTTGAAAAATGAAGAAGTGACAAGATCTAATAATTGACTAATTCTGGGGAAAAACTTAACTATGTTAATAATAGTAGCCTACATCTCAGGTGCACAAGTTTTTTCAGTACATTTCCACTGCACGTGCTGTATTTTTACTTTAGAACGTAAAATAACTGCGTTCACAAAATGACAACCGTCAAAAAAACACTTTTTCCACTACGTCGAAAAAGAAACCATGTTCTCATAAATTACCCCCAAATCCATGGAAGTTATTTTCGTAAAACTCGACGACCCAAAAGTAGATTAAAATGATGATCGCGTGAATCATTTTAGAGTCACAAAGTCAACGGGCGAAGACCCGCGTCCTCGAGCCTGAAATCGAGCCCGGAGGAGGCTCTGCCGACGGTGCCGACGACGCCGGCGACCCAGGAAAAGAAGCGCCAGGAAGCGGATCTGCCCCACGGGCCCGCGCCCTCCCTACCTCGTGCCCTGTCCACCTCCCTTTCCACGGACATCGAGATGACCCTTGAGCAACCGACCAAAAAGCGACATTTGTCCGAGCATTCGACCAAACAAGAAAAAACGAGCGATGCCCCGGAAACAAACGGGCACAAGTCGCCCAGCGTCATGGATACCTACACGAACAACAACAGGTTAGAAATTACCACGTGGCATTTTATCGAGTCAATTTTTCGTCGATCAGGATGCATGCCGAATTTCGTACATTTTCAAGGCTGTACTTTTACGAAATTCGAGTTGTTGCGTAATACCAGGTTGCCCCGTCGGTAAAGTAGAGATTCACATCGTATTTCATTTTTAATGAACTTTAGAAACATAATTTTTTGCAGTTAGTGGATGCGTTTGAGTACCTAGACTGCCGCTGAGGTCATTTTTTACTAAAATGATGCTTTTAAGAATATTCCTGATTACTCCGTCGGTAAGGTAGGGATTTGCATCGTTTTTCATTTTTAAATAATTTTGCAAGCATTATATCAGGGAAAAATGACCAGAGCGACAAACTAGGTACTCAAACACATCCACCAGGTGAAGAAAAATTCGAATTTATTATTTATTGGGGGCGTCAAATGGTAGCGCGTTTTAACATTGTAATGTTAAAACGCGCTACCATTTTACGCCCCCAATATATAATTAATTTGAATTTTTTTGGATCTGGTGGATGTGTTCAAGTACCTAGTTTGTCGCTCTGGTGATTTTTTACTGAAATCATGCTCCCAAAATTGATAAAAAATAAAAAACGAATCAAACCCCTACCTTACCGACGGAATCATCAGGAATATTCTTGAAATGAATTTAAAATTAAATATGATGTAAATCCCTACCTTACCGATGGATCGATTCAGGACGTTTCTAATTAATCCGTCGGTAAGGTAAGGATTTTTCTGGTTTTTCATTTTTAATTAATTTTGGGAGCATGATTTTAGTGAAAAATAACCAGAGCGACAAACTAGGTACTCCAGTACATTCACCAAACGCAACAAAATTCGAATTGATTATTTATTGGGGGCGGAAGATGTTGACGCGTCTTAACGTTGCAATGTTAAAGCGCGTAAACATTTTACGTGCTCAATAAATAATTAATTTGAATTTTTTTGCATCTGGTGAATGTGTTCAAGTACCTAGTTTGTCGCTCTGGTGATTTTTTACTGAAATCATGCTCCCAAAATTGCTAAAAAATACAAAACGATGCGAATTTCTACTTTACCGACGGAGTGATCAGGAATGTTTCTAAGAAAATTAAATTGTTTCATCTTCAAAAATTTGCTAACTATTTTAATTGACGAACTCATTTTACCTTAGGTTACCAACGTTGACCAACGGCCATCACAGTCCTACCAACAACAATAATAATATCACGAATAATAACAACAATAACAAAAACAGCGCCGCCAACAACAACGTGCAGAGCATCAAACGGACGGAAACGGTGAAGTCCGAGGTTTTCGTCCCGGTGATGAATCCGCGCACGGATTATTGGCTGGCGCGAAATCCCGTCGCTGACCAAGTTTTCATAACCGACGTGACCGTGAACTTGAAAACCGTCACCATTAGGGAATGTAAGACTGAGAAGGGATTTTTCCGGGAAAGGGATCCCAAAAACGACCCCAAAACCGATGTCTATTAACGAAGCGATGTCTTTTCGCGTTGTGTATAAATATGACAGATTTAATATATTGTGCAGGTTGAGAGGAAAATTTGGTTTTGACCTTTCATAAGGTTTTTTATAAGATAGGTACATTTTGGATGCATGTTTTTGTGATTTTGGAGCAAGTCTTCAAAGCTTGTTAATCAAACTTGCTTCAGAGCAAGTTTTATTTTCAAGGGAATTATCCAATGTTGCATTTGATCGGTTTCAAAGATAAAAAAATCCGAATTTAGAGATTCATAAATTATTTAAAAATGAAGCATTTGAAGATTTCAATGTTCCAGAATCAAGAAATCAGGTTTTGAAAACTTGTACTTTTGAAACAATTTTAAAATGTTATTGTTTTTAATTCAACATTTTCAATCAAAATTGTTGAACTAGAAGTAATGAAATTTTTTAAATTTCAAATTACAAAATATGCATACTTCAAAACAGTGTAAAAATTAAAAATTGCGTTTTCCAAATCCATAAGAATTTCAACAATTTGGAATGATTATCATTCATAATTTGTATCTAAATATTATAATTCACATAATTATATCCAAAAAAAGAATAAACTGGTCAAATTCAATTTTTTCTTTGCACCGCATGCAATATTTTATCCACAGAATTCGCAATCGTGATTTTCCGCCAGGGCTGAAAAGGCCGTTTTTTTCGCCCTGGCCTAAATAAATTTATTTTCGCACTTCGTACAGTGTAGTCATAGAAAGTCGTTGATTGAGATTGTTTATAATTTTGTATAGGCACGCGACGTTTTTGTAAACGTTTAATTGTATTTCTGGTTCGAATCGTGACGCGAGCGAGTTTTTACAGGGAAAAATCACGTTGACGAATATTTATTTGGTTTTTTATTGTTACAACCATGTTCCTAAGATTTTACTTGCGCCGATTGTTCATTGTTTTGAGAATGTTTAGTGTACTTGGAAAAAAAGATATTTTTTGAAATTTCTGAAATAATTTTTCTCTAGACATTTTGTGTCTGAAAGTGACGTTGAATTTTGCTGTGAATAATGCTTTATTCAGATACTTTTTTTGTATTTCACTTGCAACTGAATGGATGAATCTCGACAATTTTGTGAATTTATTTTGATCAAGTTGTTAAAAATCCCGTAAATGAATGATTTTATACCTGCATTATTAAAGAAAGTGTTACAGAAGAGTTCCTTCGTTTTTAAGCAAAAAATTTCGAAAAAGCATTTCATTTTGGAAATTCCTTGTGATCGAGAATGTCTTGTAGTTCATTCATGAATTTCAGAATGTTTTTCGGATCAAACGACGATTTTTGAAAGTGCCTGAAAATGATTTCGTTTTGTTTCGATTTTTAGATATTTCGATGTTTGTAAGTGAAAACTCGTTTTCCGAATATGTGACGAATAGATTTAGTGAGAACAAATGTTTGGCCGCATTCGTGCATTTTCTTGCACTTTTGAAAAAACAGTAATTTCGTGATCGTAGTTATAAAATCGAAGACGCGGGGTAGTCATAAATTTTGGAAAAATTGCAAATTTTACGTTAAGGAAATTTTTGATTACTCGAATTAATCGAAAATTTCGAATCATATATATATTTTTTTTTCTTCATTTTGGTCTCATTGTGAGAAAAAAATGAGTAAATGTGATAGTTCAAAAATTGGGCAATTATTGCCCAGTTTTATATAAGTGAGCCAAAATTGACCAAACATGGAATATTCTTGGTGTCGAAATTTTTTGAATTGTAATTTTAAAAGTCGAAAGGGTATAAAATATACGAAAAATCGAATGTTTTTCAGTCGAAATTTCCGATTTCGTAATTATCAACTCAAATTCAGTAATTTTTTAAAAAGAATTTTTTAAATTTATTTAGTCAAGTTCGCGAGCTTTCCGATTTTTAACATTTTTATTCTCATTTGAAAAATTTATAATTCCGAATTTCGGAAAATTATTTGAAAAGCTACTGAATTCTAAACAAATTTTGAACTTGCGCATCTCTTTCTCAATATTTCTAAATTTGTATTTTTTAAACTGCGAATAATTCATTTCTTAAGTAATTTTCAAATTTCGGGTTTAATACATTCTAGAACTTCAAAAATTGAGTAATTCTCAAAAATCGTAAATCCTCTATACCCAATATTTTCACTTTCAACCAAAATAACCCTCAAAACATCTAGTGTCCCAAATTTTGTGACCATCCCGAAGTCACTAATCAATTCAATTTATCGTGAATTTTAGGTTTTTACGCCGCCACTTGTTAGACTCAGCATACAAGAAAGTCTTTATTTTTAAGAAAAGAAAGATTAATTATCAATTTTATCTTCAACACAGAAAACTGTCGATTTCAGAAAAAAAAAACAAAAAGAAATATTTTGCTACTCTAACTTAAAGAGTGCAAAACTCGACTGAAAATGTGAACCGTGAATAAAAAACGAAATTAATTTTTTACTAGCTAATTATCAATTTTTTTCACATGGGACAAACTTGTATGCGCGTAGATGACTTTTTGTGATGAAAATCGCAGCTTGTACACACTGAATAATTGTAATGGATGTAAATTAAGCGGAGCGATGTGTAAAAATGTACATAGAAATAGGATTATCAATAGTGTGTATGTTGCATGAAAAAGCGTAGTGAGTAGAGCCGAGCAAAAAGGCAACCTCTTTTATAGGATTATTCCCAACGTCTTTAATTGTGAACCTTACTCGCGATTAAAAGGAAATGCAGGTGGCCCTAAAGTTACCAGAAATCACTAACAAAATGGCTGACTTGAGCGTCCAAGCTAGTTATTATCAGTTATTATGAACAAGATACGTCAAATTTTTCGAATGAGTGATATAGCAATGATAAAAAGTCGATACGTGCATTTACTTATCCAAAATTTCGAGAAATATTTTTTGACATTGAACGCTTATAGTAGTTCCAGTGGTGGCGCCACTGTAGCTTTTAATCGCGAATAAGATGTTCGAAAGTTGAGAAACCTTTGTTTTGTTATGGAAAAAATGATGATATCCAATTACTGTCAAGGAAGATGCGACCCAATTGCTACCTTCGTGGGTTGCAAATCTCTTGAAGATAAATAAAAGTATCTTTACATGCATTTTTACGCAATCAATCACGTGTTTCATTCATTTTATATCATTTCAGGCAAAATTTGATACATATTTCTGTTGAATTGACTAGAGTTAATTTTGAGGTAGAAAATGAGTGGACTACCATTTTTTACTAAATTACTATGACTATGACTCATAATTAATATTTTTCCTTGTTGAATTAATTGTAGTTCTATATTTTTGCAATGTAATCAAATCTCACCGTTTTTCGGTGACCGCGCCTTTGTCAAGAAAAGTGACAATTTTGCAAGTATCAAAAACGTAAGCAAATCATGATTAAGTAACGATTGGTGATGTTATAATGCCCTGAGAAAAATCGTGTCAGTCAGTACAGCTTCATTTTTTCAGTTAGAAAGCGATAAAAGTTATAGCAACGGAAATTTTCGTTGGTTCCAACTGAAAAATTCCGTTGACAACACGTTACCACTGAAAAATTCGATCAGTCTAACTGAAAATCTGAGTTGGAACCGGCGTAACTGAAAAACTTAGTTGAGAGGGTGTTATCACTGAAAATTTTCAGTTGTGTTGACTGGAACTGACACTTGTTCCAATGGAAATTTATTATAGAGGCAATAAATAAAATAGTTATTCATCGGCTCCAACTTTTTCGTTCAGTAGGAGCAATTGAAATGTCCGTCAGCCAGACTGAGAATTTCAATCAACACCAATCCAACTGAAAATTCAGTTGGATGTAACGGAACTGACAAACATTTTTCTCAGTGTGGTTTCCAACATTCCAACTATTTAAAAACAACCATAATAAAATAATTCCATAATCGGGATACACTAAAAATTTTCAGCAATTACATTTGGAACTGAATTTGATAACCTATGTTAATCTTGGATAGTCTTTCATTCTGGAATAAAATTATAAAAGAGGATGCATGTTTTGCTTGGGACTCTTTGTAAATAGAACGTTCGTCCGGATAATTTGTAAATGTACCGAGAAGAGAATCTTTCCTAGATCTAGCGATTCAACATAGACTGTACGCGTACCTTCAATATTGTTTCTGTACTTATAGTCTGTCGATCGACACGTGTAACCTCGAGGAGACGCAATGGTAAGCTGGCATATACGATATATGAAACCCCGGTAGAACCAAATCCAACAGTAATTTTAGTTCTGTCTGGTACAGATTCCTTATATTTCAATAAAATCTTTATGCGAATATTCTAATCGTCTTTTTTTCGCCTTTTTCGAATGGTGTTAGGGGAACATGGGGCAAAGCGGGACAAT
>JAPYZK010002444.1:0-14071 GCA_030522785.1 Platygaster equestris | reverse complement strand
TTTTTTTCGGTTTTTTTTTTTTTTTTTTTTTTTTTTTTTTTTTTTTTTTTTTTTTATCTTAAGTTAGATTAAAACTGTTTTGATTGTAATCAAAAAGTTTTCTATATTATATATAATATAAAAAAAAAGAGTTGTGTAAGTTGCGAATTTTAGTAAGTAAAATTTTAATTTCGACGAAGGTATATTTCTGTATTTTTCACTCTGTAATTACAAATTACGAATTACTTTCTGGTTTTGTACAATAAAATTAGCTGTTAAAATCGGAGAAAGCCTTGACATTCAAGTACTGAGAATCCCAAATTGTATAATTTCGAAATTGAGTAGTTCCAACTCGGAAAATGTGAAAGGCGAGTACATCCCTCGGCTTCGCCTCGGGTTGCCAACCTCGCCCTTGTGTAAATCGTCTTTAGGGCCCTTGTAACGGAAATAACGACTATTTTTGTAGCAATATCTGACTTAGGCTTAAAGGAGGGATTACAATATTTGAATTGTAAAAATGATGTGCAATTGAAGGCTTCCAGTGTTGTCGATCAATTACGCGAACACGCTTCCGATTGGTATTAACTTTGTTATGACGAAAAATGGTCCCGTTTATTGATTGCTTTTTTTAACGATCCGGTGGAAGTTATTGATTTTTATAGGGAAGTGTGAAGGGATGTTTTATGGCGAAGCAATATGAGGGTGAATGGATTTTTTAACTTTGTTTCGTGATTTTTTAGATGCGAGTTTTTTGGTTTTTGCCGATGATTAATTGTGGCAAAAAAGTCATTCATTTTATTTTATTTGAATTGATGTAGATGTGTTTTTGAGTTGACATTTTTGCAACTAATTTTGAAATATTTTGTGAACTTGTGTAAATTATATACCGTTGAGAGGAAGTTTTTTAAAATTGCTGTACCAGATCAAAAAATCGTGTTGCATTTGAACAATTTTGAATCCGAGATTCGAAAGCTTCGAATGTTAGAAAATTTGGAGTACACATCTAAATGATGATAAGTGGAAAATGATGATTGTTTTGAGAATTTTTAACCTCTTTTGCAGTTCTTAGGATAAATGAATGGGATTGTGAAATTCGTGGACTCAGAGTTAGAAATTGTAATGTTTTCGAAATTTTGAAACTTCGAAATAAATAGAATGTCAACAATTGGAGTTTAGCGGTTCAAAATCTGCGAATTTACAAATTGAAAATGAACATTCGTGATTCTTTGAAAAAGAAACTTGTCAGTCTGAATTTTACTTCAAAATTTTGAAACCCAGATTAAAACTGAAAAGTTAAATGTTTCGGAGATTTAACATTTAAAATGTTTTTAATTTATATCTTATTTATTCGTTTCTTAAGTTCAATTTTCGAAGTTTTTAAATTTAAGAAGCTGATGGGAATTCGCATTTAACAATTCAAAAATTTGAATGTTTTAAAATTTATAAAAAATCACATTTGAAAAATGTGAAAGTTGATATTTTTCGAGTCATGCATTTTTTATCAAAGTTGAAATGCAACAACTTTTGTAATCGACAAAAAACTTGAAAATTTGCAGGCCAGAAGTGACAAAATTAAGTTGAAAACTTTGAATGAAGTATGGAAGTTCAAAAGGGGCTAATTGCTGTTTCGTAAGGTTCATTTTCTCACAAACATAAGGTTAGGATTTGTCCAAAGTGAGGAAAAAGGACACAACAAAAATTTTTGATTTAACCTGACCTAACCTTACCTAAGGCAGGATTTTTTAATTTCAAAAATTCAAATAATTTAATGAAGAAAGTAGATGTAAAAAACTCAAGATATGTGAAAAATTGTGAATTTATACGCCAAAATATTAGAGATTTGATATTTGTTACTGATAGTTTCCAGTAATTTAATCTTAATTTCAGAAGTGTAACAAAATTTAACTGAAACAGATAAAATTCGAGAATCAAGTGACTAAATGATAGCGGAATCTGAATCAATCGAAAACAGTTGAAATTACTTAAATAACAAAATGTGGAATTGAGTGATTTAATAATGCAAATAATTGATAAATTTGAATCTCAAAATATAAAAAAGGACTTGGGAGAAATATGCACCTTTTTGGATTAGCGTTTGACAACTATTGAATTTCCATCTTCCAAAAACGATAAACGATAGTTTTAAAAGTATCGCCAATTTCGTGATCGAAGCTGATGTCTGTAAAAAAGTCGTGCTTTGATTTGGAAGAGAGGCCTAAGCCGTTGTTAAATATTGTTGAAACAAAAAAGAATGGAATGTATGAAAGACGCAAGTCCCGAATGAAATATTAGACTAAAGAAGAGAAACAAATTATACATGAAAAATGAAATCAGAGTTTATATTCTTTAGTTGTACTTTATACAGTTGCAAATAATCGGAAAGAAGCTCTACGGATAATAAAAATGGATTATAATAATACGAGTTGTTGCCACTCTTGCACAAAGAAGAAATTATGTAAACGCGAATTCGCGTGTATTTATATGTATACAGGGTGTCCAAAAATCACCGTAACAGCGGAAAATTATTTCTTCTTTGTCGTTTCCCAAAATTTTCAAAATTAGCGAAATTATTGAGTTTATTCAACATTGAATGTTGAAAATGTTCAGAATTTACATGTTTTATAAATTCTGTGGGTACTTTAATGATATTTTATTTTCGAAATTTTGCTTCGTTTGCAAAATTTGGAGGATTTTTAATTTTTCGAATATTTACAAAATTTACAAAATTAATTAATTTACAACATTTTCATTTTTTCGAAGATCTCGAAATTTTCACGTTTTTCCGAAAATCAACAATTTTTCAAGTTCGAAAAAAAACTCTTGCCCACTTGTCAAAAAGATTCTACATTTTCTAACTTGAAAAAAAAAAAAACCAAAATTACCCAAACACGCAAATTTTTAGAAATTAACTAAAATCCAAAAAATTTGCCTGAATTGAAAAATTTCCGGAATATTCCGAAAAATGTGTACATCTTTACATTATTCGGTCGGTCGATGTAAATTTTGAAGATTTTCAACGTTCAATCTACGTCAATTTTGCGAATTTCGGAAAATGGCAAAATTGTCTTGAAATTTCATGGGAAATTTATTGTGTTTCGTTGTTACGGTGACTTTGGAACACCCTGTGTATAGATACATATATATATATTTATATATATCCGACGCTTAGGTAATTGTCTCTGGAGCCTAAATACAGATTGATTATGCCGAGTTTGCGATTTTTTCGAACGTTGGCGTATTTTGGTGACTTTTAGATTACACTTTTTTATTCATTATTATCATTACTATTGTCGATTTTTATTAATATGCAGTTGAATGCGGTTATTATTATCATCGTTATCGTCTGCATTTTTTAACGGATTTTGGATGAGTCGTGGTTTTTTGCGGTTTCAGCAAAATTTGGAAATGATCGGTAGTTGGTGTTGACGAAATATAGTACTCAATACCAGTTAGTGTTATTGAAACATTTTTGGTTTTTATAATTCATGTATTTTTAGTATCATCGAAATTATTGTATTTTCAACAATAAAGTATTAAACGAAAATGCGTTAACATTTTACTGATTTTTTACACTCTTTCGTATCGATACTCAAAATAATAAATGTTGGTAGTCGTTAATTTCAACTCATTCTGGTAATTCATTCGCAAACTCCAAAAAACCCTAGTGCGTTTTTTCAAAATCCGTTATCGTTATTATTGTCATCGATCGTCGTCAACTTCATCTTTATATCATAGCTATTTTTTATTTTTTACTATCATTACGGTTATTTTGTAACTCGAGTAAATGAAAAGTAACGCGAAAAACAACAATACGTGCCATTGTGCGGCAACAAGCGAAGAATCACGCATCGCAATTTTCCCTGTTTGTAATGGATTAACTGTTAGACGATGTAGTTAATATTTAAAATGTTTCCGATATTCTTGAAAGTACTTATTGACTGTTTTTTAAGCTTCGCCAGGATTCTATACTTTCTTGTATTTTCGTATTGCGAATTCGTTTTTTTATTTGTAGGAAGTATAAGTTTTTTAACATTTGAAAAAATCGACTTCTTTGAAAATAACTTATTTTCGCCGATTTGTTTTCATCTAGTTTTCGTTTTTGCGAATAATGTGAGCATGTTTTATTTTTATGAAAAATGTATATTGGAGCAAAAATTTTCAACAAATTATATGAGTTATTGTATTAAAAAAAATTATGTTCCAAGAGGTTGACTTTTTTGACTCTTAGAAATCACGTGCAATATCAATACTCATTTTAAATTCCTTACTACGTAAAGTCCATCAACTGATTTTGCGGGGAAATAATTTTTTCTGTACTTATTTATCAATGAATTCATAGAAAAATCGAGTTTCTTGCACGCTTTTAAGAAACGATGTTCTATTTTGATAAAAAAGAGGTGTTTTTATTTTATTTTCTTTCAAAATCGTAGAACAGTGTCGAATGTTGGCGAAGGTTGTTGAATTTGACTGTATAATAGAAGAAAAAGTTTAGTTCTAGGGGAAGAACCATGAGAATGCGCACTTGAAAGTTTCGCGCCACGGCACGCGATATTTATTAGTTGAGCTAGGCATACATATAATATTGTAAATAAAGCAAGAAAATACAATACCTACTAATTAAATTATGTAAATCTGATGGAAGGAAAAATGTAGCGATATAATTCATCCGTGGATTATACAAATACACGCAGGATTAGCGTAGTTTATCCGTGACATATTCTCTCGTAACCTTCTCCAAAGTTAGTTCTTTTTTTTCGTCACGTTTCTTTTGTTCGTGTATATACATAAAAATTTCACGATTTTTTTTTATGACGCGTTTTACTGTATTCAAGCGAATTATTATTATTCAGAGCGAAGATAGAACGACAGAGGGACGCTTTGAACCTGTACTGACCAATTTATGATGAAAAATGAAGGAGCGTCTATGGAATAAAATTTGCTATTGAAAGAGATTTGTTTTCGAATTTGGTTTTATCCTTGGAATTTTTTGGTCGAAATTGCGGAAAATCGGAAAACAGTACGTTTTTTCAGAATTGCGAAATCGTCGATTGACGAGATGTGAGTTTTGAACTAAAGTGCCTGAATTGTATTGATAATGTAAATGTGGCCGTGGAATGGTGAGTAAAACAAGCAAGGAGTTTATTTGTTATTTGAAATTTGGTTCGATTGGGTCTTTTCTACGGTAAAAAAATTATTTGTTTATAACAGATAACCGAGCATTTTTCTGCTGGAATTCGGAGAGAAAATCGGCGAAATTTCGTAAAATATCGAAAAATGCAAGTCTTGGTAAAATGATATAAAATGTGTTGGATAAAAAATGTATCAACAGTATAATGCTAACATCTTGTGTAAACATGTGCGTATAGGTGAAATTTGGAAAAGGGAAAAATTTATATACATTTGGGATAACGTGTATGATGTCGAAATATATATTTTGTGATATGTTACATATTTTTAATTACGTACGTGCATAGAACTTGCCTTTCCATAAATAGACGTAACAGAAAACAGATTTCAGCGAAATTGGGAAATTCGAATTTCAGTATTTTTTTTGTTCAAGGAGTTCCAAATTAATTTGAAACTGTTAAAAATTAAAATCTTCGATCAAAATCTGCGAATGTGTGGTAGTAATAACGAAAATGTATGATACAGAATCTTATATATTGTATACCAATTAAAGATGTGTTATGAAATTTAATGACTCGATTATAAATTTATTGACAAATATATGAAGCTTAAAATTGGATTCTCCAAGAGAATTTTTATACTATCTAAAATTAATTAGTAGAAACTACCATATTTTATGGAAAATTGTATTTACAACTCACCAAACATTTATTATTTACAGTTGCGGATTTTATTCGTTTCCTCAAGTGTAAATTTCAAAATAGTGGAAATCGCATTCAGCATGTGTTTTTTACTTGCAGGATCCTTATTCACCAGATAATTGACGAACACATTTTTCAAGTATTCCAAATTTGCTCCTTCTCGGGATTTGCAAGCTTCAAGCCTGAAAAAATAATCAGATCACAATTTTAGCGTGACAGCGTGTCAAACGAAATTTAAAAAAAATTTCAGGACATTTCCAGTTGATGATTTTAAAGTTTGAATTGGAAATTTTCAATTCGGTTTTTTTTGCATGCTTTAAAATTTTAAACTTTCATTTCTCAAATTTTTATTCTTTTTTTTGATGTTACAATAAAAAGACACGTATTCCCAGGATTAAAATTTAGAAGTCTGTAAAAATTGAAATGATTGAGTTTTCACAATTTGAAACTTCAAGTATCACATTCTTGACTTTTAAAGTATATTTGAGTGTTACAATATTTTTACATCTGAGAACACTTTTAAATTTGAAGTTTGTAATTTTCCTAGTGACTTTAATTTTTATAAAAACTTCATAAAATTATTTAGTTTTTTTTTTTTTTTTTGAAGGAACATTTTATAATGTCGATTTTATAAAACTTTTATGAAAATGTTTTATAACAGTTTTATAAGATCACTTTATAAAAATAGCACATTTTATAAAAAAAATTGAATTTTATAAAAAATGTATGATTTTTATAAAAGTTCCATAAAAATAAAAATCAGTAGGGATTTACAACCCACATCTTCCAATTTTTTGGAGTTTCGAAACTCGAATTTCCACATTTGTAAATTTTTAAACCGTCAAATGTTAAAAAATTTTTTCCAGTTTTTTCATTTTTTAATTTCGTGATAATTAAAATTTTGTTTTCACACATTTTAAAGTTCACATAATACATTTTCAAATTGTAATATAGCTTGAAATTTTTCTATTCAATTTTTCACATCTCCAAATTTTGAATTGTGAAAGTTCGACTTACAGAAAATTTTAATTTTGCAATATTTCAACTACATTTGTTTAACGTGAAAATTCTCGGAATAAAAAAACGAGTTATGCAAATTTTGAAATTTATATTTCAAATATCTTTAACTTCCTTAGTGATTTTTGTTTTTATAAAACTTTTATAAAAATCATACATTTCTTATAAGATTTAATTTTTTTTTATAAAACTTATTCCGTGAAAGTTCTATAGAATGTGCAATTTTTATGAAGTGATTTTACGAAAATTTTATAAAACATATTTTTATGAAACTCCAAGATTTATAAAAGAAAATATTTCTATAAAGTTTTTATAAAATCACTATATAAAAATCGCACATTTTATAAAATGTTCATTTTTTAATTAAAATCACTCAATAATTTAATAAGGGTTTTATAAAAACTTGAATCTCTAGGGTCGAGGTTCTGAATCTTCGAACTTTGAAAATTCAAAACTTCGTAATGTTTGAAAACGTCGAACCACATTAAATGAAATAAAAATTTCTAGGTTCTCTGAACTCTCAGTCCACACTGTTTAAATAATATAATTCATCGTCACCTTTCGATTTGACTTTTCAAAATCTTTTCTACTTCAACAAACTGATCAACTTTCGACATAAATTCTCTTTCTCTGTCTCTTATGATCGCTTCAAGCTCTAAATTCGTTTTCCGCAGATTCGATATTTCGACTTCTTTTCGAGCCAATTCTTGAGCGTAATGCAACATCGGAGGATTATTGTCAACGGTCAGAAGTCCGGTGACCAAATCCGTGGACAATTCTTTCGCGATTTCGGACGAAGCCTGCGAAGATTTTTCTCCTTTTTTTGGCAATAAAGCTTGGAATGACGATTTCAACGTGTGAATTTCTTGATCTTTTTCATTGATGACCGCGAGAGACCTTTCTCTCTGCCTCACTATTTGCTGCTCTAAACTCGCGATTTTTCCCCTAAATTCAATGTCTTTTTGTGTCAACAAACGTTCTGATTTTATACGTTCTTCTTGAAAACCCTGCGAAAATATAAAAAGTCTTATAATGGCTCTAAAAATTTTTCAGAAAATTGAAATTCAACAAATCTCTTGAAACGATACAACATTGAAATATATAATAAATTTAATGTATAATTATGCTGTAAAAAATTCTCATTTCGAAATAATCGGAACTGCTTATTACTTGTTGAAGAGTTTCCAGTTTTTTCTTGCATTCTTTGTCTTTGCTCCCAAATTCTGCATTCAGCACACGAATTCTTTCCTCCAAATTTCTGCAATGTGTTTTTAATCGATGTAGCTGTCCATTTTCACTCGTGGTTTCGTCCCGAGTTTTATTATCGTGTATGGAATGTTTTTCTTTGTTCATTGAAAACAAAGGCGCTTGATTTTTGTAGTCCTCAAATTCTTGGAGAAGCGATTCATATTTGGACTGGTATTCAGAATTTTTTTGGTCTTCTGGTAATAAATCTGCAAAAATGAAAATTTTCATTACTTTACAGTTAAAAATTATATATTATACTACAAAGTGAAAAAGCGAGCGATTTTAAATGAAAAATGAAGTTATAATGCAACTATAATTCTACACTTTTTTTTCACGAGTGTTGAAAAATGTGCTTTCTACACAAATAAAAAAAATCATTCACGTTTTACATCGAAAACCGTGAAAAAAACATAACATTTTCGATAATTATAAAAAAATTAATTTTTTCCATTTATATGATTTGTTGATTTCATAAATTCATAAATTTTTATAAACATAACTTTCGATTATTTGTCAATTTCGAACACCTGGTAACTTTTGAGGTTCATTATCCTATTTGAGAGTATAAGAAAATGAACCTTATTGATATAACTTTTTCACATTTTTACCCTTAAAATAAATATCCAAAGCGATTTCGGAAAATATACCTTTAACAACAGAACGATAAATTTCCTTATCAACATTCATCAACAAATTGCACATTTCCTTAATTTTAGTGACTATTTCTTTGGGATCGTTGACATCTACATTGAACGAATTTTTGTGCTCAGAATGTTGCAAATGAATCGACTGTTCTTTCAATTTTTGAATTGCTTGTTGGTCCTTCTGTCTGAGTCTGTCATATCCACCAACGGTTTTCGAAAGTTCCGCTAATTTTGTTTCCAAACTGGCAACTCGTGATTCGTGAGTCATAGCGATTATTCGTGCTTGTTCTTCTGCAGCTGCCACTCTTTTTTGCTCCTGAAACGATTTGAAAATGAAATTTTAATTTGCTTGATCAGGGTTGTTGCGCTTTTTTGATTGGGGAATTCCACGAAATTTTCGGATTTTCCGGGACAACATATTGTATGTCACTGATGTTTTACCACTGTCTCATTTGATAAATGTATTATCAACTAAAACGTTTTATTTTAACATATTGTTAGTAAAACATGATATTTCAGAATTTCAAACTTCTAAAACTTCCGAAAATTGAAAAATTTGGAAACACAAACATTTCGAAATTTTTGAAAATCTTGAGCTTCGAATTCAAAATTCTGAAAAATTTCAGAACTTTCGGAGTTTCCAAAACTCTGAAAATGCTGAAACTCAAAAATTTTTGACCTTCAAAATTGTGCACAAGTTTTTAAATTCTCAAATAACTTCAAAATTTTAACGTGTATGCAAATTTGTCGAAACTTTGACAATTTTTAAACTTTTAAGCTAAAAAACTTGGAAAATTCCAAAACTTTACAGCTTTTCGACTTCAAATTTCTTTGGCACTTTTTTTGTCTCTCAAAACATTGAAAACTTCCAAAATTATGAAATTTTTAGAATTGCAATACCTCAGTACGAACTCATAAAAACATAAAATTTTAAATTAATTCCGCATAGGTTTCAAAACTGTAGAATTTGCCAAATTTTTTAAACTTTTGGAATTTCCGGAACTTCAAAAATTCCAGAACTCAACATATACTATACTCTCAAAAACTTCGAAATTATTATCATCTTCAAAACATTATAAATACCACGACTTGAAACTTTCAAATTTTAAAATCCTTCAAAACTTAAAAATTCTTAAACATTATTAAAAACTTAAAAATTTCAAAACTGCACGATTCTTAAAAATTACAGAAGTTCCAAAATTTTTAAAGCTTTAACAATAAAAAACACCGAAACTTCGAAATTTTACAATGATTAACAATTTCTAAATTTATTAAAATTAATAGAAACCGTACAATTTCAGAAAATTAAAATCTAAAAATCCGGGCTAAAACTACATTCTCTGACAATTTAAGATTTTTCAGATTTTCTAGGTGCGCAACAACCATGCTAATGTTTTTATATTCCAAATTTTCATAATTTTTACTTCCTGAATTGCATTACGGTGTTGCCTTTTCAAAGCAGTCATCTCAGCCTGCAAAGACAAAAGCAAAGGCGAAGTTCCTTTCGCTGTAGATTCGGCCTGTTTCAGTTTGTTTTTCACTATTTCCAATTCAGCTTCTAAAATTTTATCCCTCGCACGATTTGATGACTGAGTTTTCAATTCTCGAATTTGCGCTTCCAATTGTTCCTTCCCATGACGTTCTTCGCTCACCAATCGCTGTAATTCTCTGTAAAATTTCAGATTTTTTTTCATCAATAATTTAATTTGTTTGTTCAACATATTGGTAAGATTCAGTTCAAGTTATTGCTTATTTAAGGTATAGTTATCAATTTTTAAGTGGATAAGATAGTATTGGAGTATATTTTCAAAAACGTGTTTTTCACCTAAAAAATCGCAAAGTTGTAAGTTCTTACTTCATCATTGCTACATGTTGAGCCTGTTCTTTTTCTTTCTCGTGTCGCTCCAGAATCAATTTATACTTTAAATGTTCCATTTCTGATTGTGAAGAGTTTTGGAGTTTTTTGCATTTATCTCTTAGCTCTTTTACTTTTTTTTCATACTGTAAAAATTGAAAAATTTTGAAATAGTAAGTTACAATAAAAAAGATAAATTATTGCCAACTTATCGATAACCGATTTTTCTATGAAATTTCAAGTACTCTAACAGATTTCATCTTTTCAAATAATACCTATTTTTTCATTTCTTAATCAAATTAATTTTTCATTTGAATGGTTTTCTTTATTCTGTTACACAATATTTTGAAAATAATATGACATTTATATGATTACGCTATCGAAAATTGTATTTTAGAAATAAAAACATTTTTCAGTCTGTTGATTTCTTTTATGAGAAATATATTTCAATGTGGTGGAATTTTGAACACTCTTTAAATTATACTTTGTGAAAAACTGATATATCTCAAAAGTCATGAAGATGAAATTCTTTATTTATTTTTGAGAAAGTGTTTTTTTTTAACAATTGTTATTTACTTGTTCACGTTCAATTCTTAATTGTTTTCTGTCAGCTTGAAAATTTGCTTCCATTCTCGACTTTTCCAAAGACAAAGTGGCTAACGAATTCATCAAAGTTTCCAGTTGCACTCTCAAATCTTCTATGGTTTCCATTTTTTTATCCTCTTTTGACAGGGGGATGGTAGACTATAAAAATTCGTAATTAATGTGAATACACTTTAACACTCAATCGGTTTCCTGAATTATCTTACCATTGACGACGAATTATGCGAAACTGAGTTTTTTCCACTGCTCATTTCCGGAGTATCTGGAATTTTGACATACAATTTGTACAGCAAAACTTTCTCGTGTTATACCATCATTTAGCTGTTTGAATTTGAAAAGTTCTCAATGCATTTTACATGTATTTAATTACATGGTTTTTCATGTAATTTTATAATGTATTACCTTTTTCTTGCAGGATTCATTTCGTGTCAAATCATTATTTTCATTCAATTAAAATTCATGTTGTTTTCTCTTAATAGCATTTATATACTATATTTTTCAAACAATCCCATATGTTTTTTTTGCGATTCGAGTAAGTGCATTTTTACCTTTATTGTCGGTGTTTCGTTTTACTTCCTTGTCTGTCATTTTTGTCTGGCGTTTTACCGTAATAACTCATCAACATGACATCGCTCGATTTTTTCAGAAACAACAAATATTCATTTTCATTTCCTCGCGAAAAGTAACGATCAACACGTCTTCAGATTGTTGTGACAATTTGAGTAACGTCCAATTGCTGGTCGTACTATACGTATACCAACATGATGAACGACAAAACCCCCAAAACATGTCGAGTATGATGGATCTCACCAATGCGCGAAAAATTCTCCAATTTTTCATGTAAATAACGTTCGATACAATTAATAATTAATGTAAATTGTTCAGTCTGATAAATATTGCAAAAAATTTCAAACTTCATTTGATAAAATTTTTTATTCCCCAAAAATTTCAGATCAAATTCATGGATTGGAGTAGTTTCTTTCTATGTTGTACTGAAATCAGCCAATCATTATACCACTGGTTGCGAAATGTTCTTATACCTATTGAAATTTTGCCATGATACGTTTATAAGTAATGATAACAAAAACTAGAACAAACGAGTTCTTAACAACTTTTTTGTATTAATTTATACAAAAGTACATAAGTATACATTGATTTTGTATAGCTTTATTTTGTATCACAACGTTTTAACGCGATTACAAAAAAGTTATCAATTATACGCTAATTGTTCGGAATATGTTGAACCCATTATGCGCAGTAGACACCATAACTCCTGGACATTGAGGATGCCAGTGAAGTTCCTTTACATCGTTTTGACCTTGATGAATAAAAAGTAACTGGGGTGGCAGTTTCATGATTTCCTCGGATTCCTTTTTTTCTGCTTCGTCCGCCTCGAGGGAAAGATCCCATTGAGCGATCTGTTCATCCGCTCCACCAGATGCAAACACCTATAAATAACACTCAAATCAATATAATATCATAATTATCATCAATACAAGGAGCTTCATGTTATGGAACAAAGTTGATAGTATTAATGAAATAAATGTGAAACTATCATTTGTTATTACATAAATTTATCAAATGAAATATTGTAGCAAATATACATAAAACTATACTGAATATGTTATTAAATGTTAGTAAACTTCAGAACACTTCAGCACAGACAGAAAAATTCATTCATTTTTATTTTAAACTTCAAAATTGTCTCAAAAAACTTGCTTACCTCTTTTTAGAGTTTTTATAAAAAAACAGTTATAATATTATGCAAAAAATAATGTAAGCTTTCTTTTGTGAAGGCACTGAAATAAAAAGGTAAAAAATTTTAAATGTTTCTACACATGAAAAAAAATGTACCGTGTGTTCCTGAGGATGCCATTCCACAGTCGTCACTGGTGCAGTGTGCTGCTTGAATTTTGCCACAAAAGTCGACTTTTCCGGGCTAAATTGCCTCAAATCCCAGATGTAAATCATCCCGTCATCCCCGCCAGAAACCAAAAACCTCGATTCGACTTTGTTCCAAGAAATGACATTGACGTCCATTGAATGCGCATCCGAAGCCGTCAACATGCACGCTGATTTTGGACTCACTCTCGCATCCCAAATTTTGATACTGTAAAAATAAAGATATAGCTCAATTTCATAATTTTCGATAAACAGTTTATCAAAAACACATGATTTTATTCATCTCTTTACAAATTTTGGAAAATATTTAGAACTAGCAAACTAATGTTAAAGAATACATAGAAATTTTTTCTTGGAACTATAAATCCTTAGCCTTAGAGACAAAGTATGGATGATTATAATTGAAAAACAAAAAAATCCAATTACCCAATTACATGTGATATGGTGATTTGAAAATTTCAAATTGCCATATTAAATGTAATCGAGTACTTTACCTTTTCCGATTACTTAATTACATGTAATCCGAGTAATCGGGAACAGCCAGTCACCTTTTATCAACAGAACACGAAGCGAAAACATTTTTTTCGCTTGGAGACCACTGAATGTCTTCGACGCTGTGAGGTGCGTGAGAGTTGTAAGATCTTTGATCAACGATCCAATCTGCGCTGGACGCGTTCGGTTTCCAAACATGAATATTGCCCCTGCAATCTCCTGTGGCCAGCACTCCGGGTTCCGTTGGACACCAGTCGACGGCGTAACCCTCGGATAAATGACCTTTGAACTTGAAAATTGGTTTCGTCGCGCTCTCTGTTTTCACGCATCTCTTCAGTGCGTTCGATTTCTTGTGGACGCTCGAGCCATTGCTCGCGACAGATTCCAAATCCTTGGTCAAATTCCAGATGCTGACACTGCCCAATTCGCTCCAACTGGCGGCCAAACTTGTGTTTCCAAGTTTGGTGCTCCTGAAAATAATCAATATAATATGTAAACCAAGG
>JAPYZK010002443.1:0-14075 GCA_030522785.1 Platygaster equestris | reverse complement strand
TCTTATCAGTAATTTATTCATCAAGTTTATTATAATATTATTCTTATCGAGGTTCAACGTACGATGCGTCCTCAATTATGTATAATTATTAATTTTGTCGATTACGTTCTGAAACTTATATTTGATCCAAGTTATAGAGTAAGAATAGAGAAATGCATGTCACCGGGACGTGACATTCCTCTCCCTCCTGGTGTACACGTCCCCGTGTACTAATAAATTCGTACGCAATTCGTGTGAAATACATCAACAAAGGTATAAGAGAAAAGAAGAACAAAATAAAAAGTCATTGCTGTATATAGACATCCCCTCACCCTCTAATTTACGCGCGCCCTCGCGTGTTCTATAGTGGGATGTAGCTGGTGCGTTGGTCCCTCGTAGAAAGTTGTTAGGCTGTCGGTTGCAGGCATGCTCTTTACTTTAGTGGGTTTGGCATGTTTTTGATGTTTCCAGGTTTTTGGGGGAACTGAATATCGCTTGTGCCACGAAGTATGCTGTTGACCCTGTCGTCCAGCGAAGTTGAAGTGTTTCCTGGTAGATTTTTTTTCCAGGCAAGGACCTTTTTCTGTCGGTCTTCTACTAGTAACGGAAGTTGAGTTTGGGAAGATCTGTTCGCCATTAGTCGTGTATACCGATCAGCACTTTCCTTCGGGGCCGTAGTTGTGTTGTTTTGAGTTCGAGCGAAGCCTATCAGTTGTTTTCTGCAGTTGATACAGGTCGGTTTGAATTTTATGGGTGCCTTCGTTGTTGTTTTACCCATGTTGGCATTCATTTTGAAGGAGTGACTGCAGTTTCCGCATCTGATTACAAATTTTTGAGGGTCCCCGGGCATGCAATGTATTTTGCTCCACACTTCGTTCTGTTTTGTTGGTTGCGACTTGTTTGCTTCACTTCCTTTAGCGCGTCCTTCTATGATATTGTGGCAAGGTTGCTGGGGCATACTTTGTTGCGACGTAGATAATACAGCAGTGCCTAGATTTCGGGGTGTCCTTTCTTGTCGAATTCCTTGAAGCCAGCTTTCGGGTTGCATCCTGGCGTGTACTTTCGCTTCTTCAAACGTCGTCGGGTGGTAATCCATAGTGCTTCAGGTACGATGGACTGTCGTTGACTGATGGATGTCTCTACGTGGGGCGTTTTCTTATCGGTAGCTACCGTTGTGATTATTGTCTATTAACGAATATTTTACGCACAATTGCAGTTAACAATATATATACTGGCTACATCCGACGAATTTCACGATTATAACTTCTTATAGATAAATTTCGGAATATATAATGAACAATGATTTTCCACATGCTAAATTCCGACATATTTTACGATATAAGAAAACATAGATAAATTCCGCAATATATAATGAACAATGATTTTCCACATGCTAAATTCCCACATATACTTGCGATTTGTGCGGTTATTTTTGTAATATACATGAGAATACATTTTTTTCTTCTTTTATATAGGTAGGTTTTATACAAATAGTGGTAATTTTCTACAATTTATATTAGGCATTTTGCTACATTATTCCCTGAAAATTTTCGAGGAGGTGTTTTTTTTTGTTCCTCATCTTAAGGCTTTTGAAACGGGTGAGTTCTATGCGCTCTTGCATTCGATCGAAACAGCTTGTCTGAAGTTCGTGAAGTTTGTGCTCCGTTCGTTGTTACAGTATCGTTATTCGGTGAGTACGTGATACTAATTACTATATGTTACATTTATTATTGTTGAATAATTATTTTGGACTGTTCATCTCTGAGTGTTTTTAATCACGCCTCAACTCTAATATATTGAAATTTATTGGTATTTAAAGTGATAATTTGTAATGGTCATTTTATTATATCTTTAAATAGTCTTAGGTTGGCCAAAATAAGGTTGCTGAAAGTAAAATTTCGTTATTACCGGATATTTTTATTACATTTAAAATTTATACCGATGATTCTAGTATGGACTGAATTTTGATCGAATGTCTAAATGGTGTTTATTTTGTAGATACTGAATAGGCTCATTTGATTTAACTTGAACTTTTAGTTAGGCCTCAATTTTATTTGCATCCGAGCACTATTATTTTGAAATTAGTCATTCATATGTTAGAATTGAACAATTTCATCTCAATTTGACATTTTTATTTATCTTTTATTTACGTTTATTACTCATTCTTTAAATGTTTTTTGATTTCCCTGAGTTTTCATTACACGTTAAAATATCGTGTTTCGTAATCGTACTTTATTGTTATTCTTATAGGTATCAACCCCCACCTGATATCCAAACCCGTCACCAAAAGTTTTTTTGACGAATTTCATCTTTCTATATCTAGTTTCCCAAATCCTTATTACATAATTCCCATCACCAAAAAAAAATTAATTCTTATATGTATATCATGCAAATCCCATCACTAATATTAGGTTATATTGGATCATTTTTGCAGATTGGTAGTTTAAGATGCATAGACCAGACGCGGGTTACTTGGTACATCCGGATGGCTCCAAGTGTAAAAGTGTTTTAATCTTCATAGCGGGATTCATTGTATTTTTAACACTTCATTTCTTTTATAAGGGAAACGATTCCATCCCGACGATGTACCAAGATTTTCGGACTATCGCTATTCTGTATTGGAACGGGCATCACTGAATTTGCGACGTATTGTGAATAAGATGATCAGTTTTTTGGAACCTTTGAGGGTGTCTGAGTGTACAGCGTTTGTCCGACGACCCGGGAGTCTACCCACTTTATGCGGTAAAACTTGTGAGCCCGTCCCCGGATTTTGTGACGAACACCACTACTTACGCGACACGTCTTGTGCCCTTTACCACATTATGGGTGATAAAAAGGCTCTTGGGTTAAGTGTCTTCATCATTGATGGCTTTTATTGAGATGATTTTCCGTTGAAAATATTCTTCGGACTTTAACCTGGGATCGGATGACAGACACCAGGTTTTTGTGAATAATTGTCTAAGGCCCGTCATCAATGAGGATTACGTTATCAATGAAAAAGGTCGTATTCTGACCAACGAAAAAAACCTGGACGAGGAAATGGCTGCCATTCATTACGAATCAGTTGCTATCGACGTCGAATATGTTGAGCCAGCCAATGACTGTGTCGTTCGAATTGATGAGTTTGAAGAGGAGTCGTGGGACTAATATTTTGAACAAAGATACTTTTCTTCCTAATGTTCTGTTTTTAATTGACAATTAAGTAATAAAATTTATGTTATGGCCTCTTTGATATGTGTTTGATTATTTATCATTATTTTCTAGTTTTAATCATTAGTTTTTATTTGCGATTGATCGTATGTAAGGTAATTTCGGAACGTTTAGTGGGGAATAAAGGGACCTCGGCGTTACAGTTTTAGGATTATTATTATTTTTGTAATGATTTGCAGAGGAACGGTGTATTCCGGAGAATATTATGTGTACGTATAAAAATTTGTAAGGTTTGAACTTAAGGAGGGTGTTATTGTATTTCGCCTGTGAATGTTTTATGGTTGAGGACTTTGCTCAAAGGAACCATGGTTTTAGGCTAAGGATATTTTCTCGCTCTGGCTCCCCAACTCTCTCTCTTGTTTCCTTTTCGTTCTCGTTTTTAGAAATATCGTTTTCTACCGTTTCTACCGGTATGTACTCTCTTTGACTTCGTTTTCTTTCCCGTCGTGGTTGTCTCACAACGTTTATTTCGATGCCCTCCGTGGTATCTCTATGCACTTCTCGACTTCTTCTATGTGTATCGTGTTCTCTTCTGCACATTCCAGTAAAACAAGACAATAAGAGATTAATGCCGTTTTGAAGAGACACCATAATATGCACAAGATTGTTGGTATTCCAATAGCTCCGGCTATTACTCCGGAATAGTTGTAGACCCACTCGATTTTCTCGTTTATAATTTTCGTGCGTAATTCCTTGGGTTTGTTTATGATTTTTGTCAATTCTATGTCTTTCGATAAATGTCCCTTCGTTTTTGATGTTTCGTATTCATGGTCTCTTTCCATCGCATTAATTATTTCGATAAAGCTCACGTTCTGATTGTCTAGTGCATTCTCTGTAATCTCCTTGATGATTAATTTATTCCGATCATACAATTCTGTTTCTATCTTTGTCTGAATTTCGTAAACGGCTGTCAGTATAGCTGTTGATGAGGTGGCTCTACATTTTGGTTTCAGGGTAAGAGTTTCTTGACCGCGCAGCGTAATTTGCTGTGCTTCATTATCTCTGCATTGAACGTTGACAAATTCTTTTTCCGCACAAGAGTATAACCAAGTATTTTTCCTATTTAGTTGCGACCAATATACTTTTGCTATTACCGCAGTCCTAACGACACACTTTCTGAAGTCGTTGAAATTAGGGTTAGCTACGATCTGTACTTCGCATCGTGTGTCCGAATCTATCGAAAATGCTGTGTTAAAGTTTCCGCAGATCCATATCTGTCCTTATCGTGGGCACTGGTTCAATTCCTCCTTGTACAGTGGGAATTAGTACAAAAGGTCTTCTGAGATAGCCATTCTGCGAATTAGAGGTTCGAAGTATGCGAATCGCTTTATGGATTCTTCTTGGAGAGTCGGCAAATTGTAACTTTTGAACAGGGTATATTTCCTCGTTTCTAAGAGTGGAAATTCTAGTATGTTGATCAATCCATCCTCAACAGAGTATGCCGAAATTTTCGCGATATCGAAGAGCTGGGCAATTCCTGATTCTGTCAACGGTACGGGAAATTTAGTTCCGGAATTTTCAAGTTGGATCTTTGTGCTTGTTTTCAACAATTTTTCGATTGGTAGGAAGTCTGGGTGTAGCTTCCCAGATTTGGCGAATAATATTGCGTTGACCGTAGCCTCTATATCAAATTTGTAGCTTGTTGTATATGCTTGTAGCAGTGTCGCTATTGTCGAAATTTCCAGCTCTTTGTTAATGGTGTCTTCTGCCGCTCTAAATTTCTCTTCTAGAAAATTGATTTTTTCTTCGATCTCGCTTATGTTTTGTGTATGAAGTCTTAGTTTTGTTTCTATAATCTCTGTTTGCTTTATGAACAACTCGGTTGACTGTATTGTGTCGTTTTTTGATGTCTGTATGACTTTTTGAATAGCCGCTACATCTTTTAGTGTGGCCGTACCGTATAATAGGCGGTAAACGTCTCCAACTATTCCTAAAATCGCTCGTTTCTCAACCTTGTTCTGTTTTGTAAGGCCCTTTACTGCCTCTTTGTATTGCTTGTCTGTCGATATCAGTTGCCGTTGCAGCTCTTCTAAAATCCCCCAAACTGGACATGTCTTCCATTTCTCGCAGTGGTGTTGCATTTGGGCGACGGATTGATGTAGTACCTCACTCCAGCTATCGAAATGTTGCAAGTTGATGTGATTAAGTATTTTCCACTTTGATGCAGTCAAGTGAGCCGTTCTTTTTTTTCCGAAAAAATGCCGGGTGAGTTTGGGATTGACTAGACTTGAGCATTCTTCCGCGGCCCATGTGATCCTGTAGTGGAAATTTTCTTTTAGTTTTCTTCTTTCGTCCCTTCCTGTGGTATGGTGAATTTTGGGAGATCGATTTTTGAAAAATGAGCCCTTTTAACCCTAGCCATTGGTACAGTTCTTTCGTTCTTTTCGTCATCTACAACAATTACACAGTTTTTCTCTTTATTTATTCTGATTACTTCGTATGGCCCTTTGCATTCATGATCGAATTTAGTGTTTCTTACAGGTTTCAGCTCAAATACGAAATCCCAAACTGTAAAGTTTTGTATATTCAACTTCCTGTCATAGTATCTCTTCGCTCTTATTTTTGAGTCCAACAAATTTGCAGCCGCGTCCTTTCGCAAATCTTCAAGTCTATTCCATAGTTCTTCGAAGTATTCGTCGTATGTTGTAGCGTCATTTACTGTTGGGTTCGATGTGATTAGCCTGCATTCTTTTACATAGACGAGCTGAAATGGTGTGTATAGGGTACTTTCGCTTATTAGCTGTATGAAATGCCCACATGGCGTATGTTAAGTACTTTTTCCAACTTTTCTCCCGACTGATAAAGAACTTCAAGTATCCGGCTAAGGACGCGTGGCTCCTTTCCAATGATGCGTTACCGTGAGCGTAGTAGACGGAGCAGAAAATTTGCTCTATTCCGAATAGGCTTCCCATTTCGGTATTTACTTCGCTGGTGAAGTACTTGGCGTTGTCGGATATTATATATTTTGGTGGCCCCACCTGGCAAAATATTTTTTCAACAAGGGCAGTAGCGATTGTTTTGCTGTCGATCCTAGGCACTGGTATCGCAAAGCTGTATTTTGTAAGCATGCACATCGCTGTTAGTACATACTGGGGCTTGGTCTGTGGTTGGTTTGGTGGTGTTATGGGACCATAAATGTCGATCGCCGATCTCTCGAAACTGTCTTTTTCGCCCTCTGTTCATACCATGGGCATTTTCGTTTAAACCCTTGTTAATTTCTTGATTTGGCAACCCTCACTGGTTCTTACAAATTCCTCGGTTTGTTCTTTCATACCGGACCAGAAGAATTCTGTAGACAATCTATCATATGTTTTCGACATGCCTTTGTGTCCGTGCATTCCTGCGTGTGCTTCGTTTATTATTCTAATCCTTTTTTCTGGATCAGGTACTCTGATAATTTTTCCGCAGTACAGTATTTTTACCGGTTTATTGTGAAATACTCATCTCAATTTCTCGACAAAACGTTTCCAGATTGTGAGATTCATGATTTCTGGATCGATGTTGATTGCAAACGTCTGTATTTCCAGCTTTTCAAGTGTTTCTTCCAGATTTTTCAGCGCTTGCGTTATTTTCTTTTCTGTTGGTTGTTTTTCTTCCGGCTGTTTTATCACCAATCCGAATGTGTACAGGTCTCCCTTTTTTGTTTTGTATATCTCTTTGTTTCTTATTGGAGATTTTTCGATTTTTAGTAGTTTTTTCTCCTTCAACAGTCTTTGTAAGTTGGTTTGGAGTTTTTCGTCGTTCGTACGGAGGTAGACAATATTCGTACCTTCGTCAATTACGTTTTTCCTTCAATTGACGAAATCCTCCTAAGTTCTTCCTAGAGCTTTTATTCCTGGCTTGTCCTTCGCTGTTTTGGGCAATTTTTTCTCCTCGGGGTTTTTTGTCATCTCTGGGTCCAGCTGGTAAAACAAGATATAGGCCTGCGAGTCGTTAAATTTTTTTGCGTTCGTCCTGCTGACTATCTCGTCGTGAAATGCATGGTATTTCATAGGGCCTGTTCTTGCGATCGCCTTATAATGTCCGGAGTCAGGTGTATCTGTCTCGTGCATGATTGCAGACACCATTTTGTACGTCACTAATCTCTCCTAATCTATCTTGACGTCGATGTTACTTTCGAATTTCACGTGTTATTCGATTTTGTTTTCCGAATTGTCGAATTGATTTAGTGTTAGGCATAAAATATTTAGTGGCTTTTGTAGAAAGTGTGTGATTGTTGTATCTGTTCGTGATTGGCATCTTTCGCAGTAATATGTCTGTTCGTCTCTATTCTCTGTTTCGAAGTATTTTATCAATGCTTCGTTGACCGTTTCGGTTTCCGTAATCGGTAGCTGTATTTGATTTGTTCTTTCTTCTTGGCTGCATTTTGTGTTGCAATTTTTGCATTCTATCTCGATTTTCATTCTCAAATCGAAAAGATTTTCATATAGGTGACTATCAGTGTGTGACTTATGGAGTACATCGTAGGTCAGGTCAAAATTTTCGAAGAGTTTAGTTGAAAATTCATGCGCATCCTGCTGTTTCCCGGGAATCATGTTTGGCCAGAGTTTCGTAAGATGATTATATAAGCCTGTAGGTTTCACTGCTTCCCCAGTTTTCTTGTGAATTTCATGAAGTGTCTGTCATTGCATAGATTAAGCACTCATTTTTCACTAAAACTTTTCTTTCGGTATATTTCTCTTCGTCTAATAACCAGCTGGCGAAAGTTGGGACGTGAAAAAGTGCCTGAAGGGTACTGTTCATGAAGCATGTATTTCCTAGATTGTATATCCCGGCACCGATCGGGAGGTCTTTTCTCCAGCCACGTTTGATTATGTCTTTCGTATTGTGATTTTCTATTGGCGTTTTAGTGTTTTCAGTTTCCACATTTAACATTTGGTTGTCTGTATCGTCCGTATTATCGTTTTCATACTGTATTGGGCCTGTATTCTCTTTTCTATTCTCTTCCAGTGAGATTTCCATAGGCTCTACAACTTTATCTTCTTGTGACTTGTTTTTAACCTTTTCCTGTGTGAATCCTATGTTGTCACTCGGACTCATTTCGACTTCATTCGTCTTTGTAAGTTCCCTGATCTCATTGTCGTGGCTAATGTATTTTGGGACATCTTCTTTGGAATGATAATCAGAATGTGAAGAGTTTTCAGTTTCACTCGAACTTAATGAAGCGTTTTTCATATCGTATAGTAAATTCTTTTCATTTTCGACCTCGTCTTGTTTTTCCTCGAACGCATCATCACTGCTTTCAGTGTTATCTGTATCTACTGTTTTGTCTTCTGATCCCGGTTCGAGTTCGTTTTTATTTGTTTTCCAGAGGTGATTTGTCTTCGCTGTTAGTGTCTGATATTTCTTCTACATCTGATTGTTCATCCTTTCGGGGCAATTTATTTCAATGTTTTGCACCGTCGTATATTCCACTGGTTTCTGAACTGCTCAGTACTTCCTTTTTTCTTTTATTGCCGTTGATCGCATCCTCGTTAACGCAAGCACTTTCTTGGACAATAAATCTCAAGGCGTCTCTGTTGAATGGGTAATCCGAATGCAGGTAACTTTCATCCTCGTTAGAAATCATATTGGCGTTTTTTGTTTCAGTTTCGTTTCTTCTTTCAACATCATTTTGCTCATTTTTGCGTATCACAACAATATATATTTCATCGTATTTCTTCAATTTTTCATTTTTCACTATATCAATGTCAATTGTATTTTTATCTTACTTCATAAATTCATCATTTTCATCTCGTTTATCACTTTTCGGAACTTTATTATTGCCAATTTTTGTTTTTTGGAAGGCTTTATGTTCTCTGCGTGTTATACATTTTTCCTTTTCTTCGACTTCCTCGATATTGGTGTCCTCCGATGCCACCAATTCGTAAGTCCAGCATTGCTTTTTTTCTTTCTTTGTTTGTTTCTTTCTAACTACCATATCTCCGACTGCATTCTCGTTTTTGTCATCAGTGTCGTAATCCCAGAACGTCATTTACTTTTCTGAAGCTGTGTTTTCATTTTCGTCATCGGCTTAGTAATACCAATAATTCTTCTTCACCTTCTTCTTTCTCGAATCATCTAGTTGCTGCTTTTATTCATTGATGATTTCCGGATGGATTGCCATTTCGATGTTCTTGTGAAATTTTCTGACTTGTTTTTCCTTCGTATTTCCTATTTCAAGTGTCTTTTTCTTTTTGTTAGTCTTGTTTGTCTCTTTGACTGTTTTTTTTGCGAAGTTGGACTCATCAGTTTGAGGTTCGTTGTGTTTTTCTACTTTCTTTCTTTCCGACATTTCACTGTCTGTCGTGTTTCTAACCCTAGCGCGTTTTTGAGCCCTTGCGAGGAGAACCGCGTTTTCATCTTCTTCTGTTTGCTTGGATCCGTCAGTTGGATTTCTCGATAGGGCATCGGCCACCACGTTACTTGCTCCCGTACGATATGCAATTTTGTAATTATATTCTTCTAGCTGAATACGCCATCTCATTAGCCTAGCTGCTGGCTTTTTTGTCCGCGTTAGGTGGCTCGGCGGGCAATGGTAAGATAAAAGCGTAAATTTTTGGCCAAATATGTAAGGTCGAAATTGTTCCACTGCGTATACGAGGGCCAAGGCTTCTTTTTTGGTTGTTGAGTAATTCTCTTCCGCCTTGTTTAGCGACCTTGATGCATAAACAATAGGCAGGTCTTTTCCGATATCTCTTTGAGAGAGCATACAGCCAATAGCGTAATTTGACGCATCGCAACTGATCAAAAATTTCTTGGAAAAATCCGGGAGTTGCAGTACTGGTTTTTCGAGTAGTTTGTCTCTTAGAGTCTCATGTGCCTGTTTGTGTTCTTCTCCCCAAACGAATTTCATTCCCTTTCTCAACAGTTGGGTCAGTGGGCGAGCAATTTTTGCAAATTCCTTAATGAATCTTCTGAAATATGAAACCAAACCTAGGAATGATTTCATCTTTTTTGGATCTGTCGGTACGGGGTAGTTTCTCAATGCTTCCAATTTCTTTTTGTCGGGTTCCACTGAATTTTTACTGATGTGATGACCCAAGTAAACAACATCTTTTTTCAGGAATTGACATTTTTCCGGTTGTAGTACGAGGTTAGCGCTTCTCAGGCGTTCCATGAGTCTTTCGAATCTTTTCTCATGTTCTTCCAGATCTTTTGCAAAAATGATGATATCGTCGAGGTATATCAAACATTCTACGTACGTCATTCCCGAAAGTACGTTATTTATCATTCTTGAAAAACATGCCGAGCTCGTTTTGAGACTGAACGGAAGCCTGTTGAATTCGTATAATCCATTCATTGTTGCGAAAGCTGTTTTATGCTTTGTTTCTGGAAGCAATGGAATCTGATGAAATCCGGAGGCCAAATCGAAAGTGCTAAAATATTTGGCTCCTCCCGAACAGTCAAGCAGTGTAGCGATGTTTTCGAGTGCGTCTGGGAAAGGAAAGCGATGTCTCGTAATTTCCTCTCGCTGTGTTGGGGCAAATCGGTACTGACATTTTGCTTTCACGTGTTCTTCGTCAATTGTTTCGATTTTGTGATGGATCGCATCCGTATGACCTAATTTTTCTCCGTCGAGGTGGAAATTATCTTGGTATTTCCATACTAAGTTTGTGACATGCTCTTTTTCTTCGCCGTCGAGATTTTCGAGGTCTAGTTTTTACATCACTTTTTCAACCTTTCTTCGGTGCATTCTCTTGCTGCTACTCTATGGATTTCGGCATTTTTCGTCATTTGTGGTTCTCGTAAATCTGTTTGTTTGTTGATGGGTATGATATCGTCCACTTCCCATAGTTCTATCGTTGGTCGTTTTATTCTGACCGGCTCTTCGTTCGCATTCACGATGTACAGATATGCAATGCCATTTCTATTGGTTACTAGTACCTTTCCCATGAATATGTTGGGATCGACGAGCTGCTTCGGGACATAGCCGTGTTCGATATCTTTGTTAGCAACTCTAATATATGTAACTTGGCGCGATATTGGGGTAAATGTTATTATATCTTCATCATAAACGATTTCTTCGTTTTTGAAGAATACGGCTCTTTCCGCGTAAGATATAACAGTTCCTGTATTTTCGAAAAATTCTGATCTCAGCATACCATCGCTTCTTACTGGAAAATCTACGCTGACGATTTGAAATTTTGGCATGTGGCCACGGATATTTAGCTGCAGTTGGCCCATTGTTTTTACCGATTCGCTAGTGATTCCGCTTAAGTTAAATTGAACGTTATAATCTATTTCGATGTTTTCTTATAAGTGTGAACTTTTAATAATGTTAATTGTTGCCCCTGTATCCATTGAAAATGTCCCTTGTCCGTTTTGGAGTTCTTCTGCTTCCAAATCTACTGTTGGGGACTGGGCAATACGGTCACTAGCAATATTTATCGTTCCTCGGCCGTGATGCAGTTCATCGGAGCGTTCCTGCTGGTACCCTGGTACTGATGCGGGAGGGTACCGCTCATCCGCATCAATTTGGAGTTTAAATCCTCCTGTCCCTTGTTTAATTGTCCTCTGGGTGTGTTGTTCCAACCGTTGTTGCCTCCTGTATTTCCGTACGCCTTCTCAGCTTCCTCCAAGCTTCCAAAATTTTTGCCTGAGTTCAGGTTGTCCTGTTTGAATTGCTGGTTACCCCCGTTTTCGTTAAAGTAACCGTTATTTCTAAAATCTCCATTGTTTCGTTGCTGGTTGTAGTCTCTGCGATAGAAATTTCCATTCTGGCCTCTACGTTCGTAATCATGTTGGTTTGGATTCCAATTCCTGTTTATCGGTTTGAAAAAATCGCTACGGACTGGAAACACGTTTCGTGGTCTGAATTCCCGTGCGTTTGTGTTTGGGGCCCAGTCGTTTCTGCGAAATTGGTTCTGGTATCCATTCGATCGATCGTATTTTGAGTTTTGATCGCGATAATTTCCTGGGCTAGGTTTGTAATATTGGTCATTGTCATTGCGGAAGCTGTGTTCCCCCCGTCGTGGTTCTTGGGTCGGGAATCCACGCATTTTGCACGTGTTCGAACCGTGCGAGCCCATCCTGTTGCAGAAGTCGCAGGATTTTGTATTTCGGTCATTTGAATGATATAATTTTCTGTTTCTTTGACGGGAGTCCTCGATGCTTCTGGTTTCGCACCAACGTTTTTCGCATCGTCTGGCCGTTCCAATGGCTTCTGCCAGGTTTTTTGGGTTATAATTGATCACGCGAATTTCGATTTCTGGTTTCAGCCCTAGCACGAATTTCAATGTCGCTGTTTTCTCAAGCTCATCGATTCTTATCTGCCTGGACTCTTTATTTGTGATTGTCTTATTAATGGCAATTTTTCCGCGTCTGAGTAATTCAATCAGGCGCGTTCCAAAACTTTCCGCGTCATCATCGGCGTCTTGGAATTCGTTCTCTATCATACTCGTCCAATGACCTATGTCGTGGCCATCGTCGTATGCGATTTCCAATCGTTCTGTCAATTCCTCGAGTGACTCATAATGCCACAGTTCGTTTCTGAAACGTCTGTTCGCGTTTCCTTTTAGTTTTGACGTAAGGAGGGCCATGAATGTCCTCTCTTGATCAGGCGAAGTGAGCGCGAACACCCGTTTGAGGATGTCGCAAAATTGGTGAACCGGCATGTTGTGGCCGTCAAAGACCGGAACATACGCCACTGCATCTTTTGGCTTTATTCTTGCAGAATTTCGGTTTTCGTTCGGCATTTTTACGAAATTTTGCGTACAATTTTCAAGCGCGTGTATGACAATAGATTATTTATAATAGTTTCACAATTCATTCGTTAAGTAAAATAGCTCAAAAACAGGCTACTTTCGATGAGTGCTCAAAGAATTTACAACATTCAAAATCGTTCGAGAAAGAGAAATAGGCTCAGTGAGGTAAATTAGGCGTACTCTGAGTGAATTGTTTTTAATCGATTGATCGCTAAAATGGGGAAAAAAGATGCCTCCATACAAGGTACAATGATTCACGTGGTCGAAATTTTGTCTAGATACTCGCAATATTTGGTTGTATATCTGACTATCAAAGTCAGGTGCTCGACTTTCGAAGTCTATTGCTTGACTATCAAAGTCTAATGCTTGACTATCAAAGTCTGATGCTTGATTATCAAAGTGGTCAAATTTGTGAAAGGTCAACGTACGATAAATATGGTCGTTAAAAATTATCAAGGTTCGATGATCGACTGTCAAAGTCGTCAAAATTTTCGAAGAGTTTAACGTACGACTATTTATGGTCGTTAAAATTATCAAGGTTTGATGATCGACTGTCAAAGTTTTCAAAAATTATCGATTTACAAAATCAATTGTTGCAGAAGGAATATTCGTACTGTTAATTTTGACTGAATTTTCAATGAAATATAGTATTTCCTAACGCACTGTCAGTTTTTTGGCTATATTTTCAAGGAAATGGAGTATTTTGTAAAAGTAGTCTCTTTTGTGGACAGAGTTCCGATTTTCGACTTACGTTGCTGTCAGCACGAGTAGAAAAACTGCTTTCATGCTTCCTCGTTATGCAGGACTGGGTGTTTCTCGGCGGATTTCCAACCGATGCACTTTTTTTCGATACTTTGCCGCCCTTGACGCGAAGTTAGTTCACTCTACTTATTTCCCGCCGGATTTTCGACCGAAGCACTTTTTTACGGTACTTTATTTTTGAGTGAACTCGCGTTTTTACACGACACTTTTCAAAATTTACCAACTCGGTTTGCAGTAACGGTTACCGCTGCCACCAATGTAAAGGACCGAACTTATGCCAAAGCGCATGGGTTCGATACTGATACATAAATTCGCAGGGACCGGGTTGGTAAATAATACGAAGGCAGGTTTATTTGCACAAACAACACGTTTATATTCGGTATTTCGTCGCTTACACTGAACAATTAGTATTACCGATAACTTGCACGACTATTATCC
>JAPYZK010002442.1:0-24587 GCA_030522785.1 Platygaster equestris | reverse complement strand
GAATCATTTTTGAAAAGAGATCGTATGCATATGGTTATCTTCGAGTGTTTGTGAAGTAAATTTAGAGTCAACATTTTAATCTCAAGTCAACGCACTTGATAAGCGCTATCGAAAAGAGGAAAAAGCCGCTTTTTCTCGATGACGTCAGCTATTTTCTTCCACTGGTCCAGGGTCGGGTCGCATCCCGTCGGATTGTGAGCGCACGAATGTAAAATTATGACAGCGTTTTCGGGAGCGTTATTCAGGTCGTCCAACATTCCCTCCAAATCGATCGAACGAGTTTCCGGGTCCCAGTACCGGTACTCGCAGCCTTTTTTGAAGCCTCCGTTCATGAATACCAATTTATGGTTTTCTGAAAAAAATCATCCAAATAAATTTCACACAAAATAATCATTTTATACGCATGCACTAAGAATAAACATTTAAAAAATATTTAAATTTCTTAAATTGTTCTCTACTGATATTCATTGATTTTTTTACATTTCAATTACATTTTTTCTGTTTTCAAACAAAGATAACATTTTTGCAAGAAATAACTCAAAAATGTTTACATTTTACTAACTAACTTTTTAGGATTATTTTCATAAAAATGTTTATAAACAGTCACTTTTCATCTTCTCTAAGTGTAATATAAAATGTCGTAAATGAACCTGTGTTACATAAACCCATTTGAATGGGAAAATGGACAAATTTCTCACCCCAAGTCGGAGTGCTGTAATAAAAGGTGTCATAGTGCAAAATCCGAGCCAAAAATTCAGCAGCAACTCGAAGAGCTCCAGTTCCTGAGAGGGACTGGATTCCTATGGCTCGACCTTCCAGAATCGCAGGGGAATCCGGGCCCAACAACAAACTAGTCGCTGACTGACAAAAAATGTCGAGTCCCAAAACAGGAAGATATTCGTGATTCTGGAGGTTGTCCATGGCGAGGGCTTGCTCCACTTTTTTCACCACAGGCAGGACCCATGGTTTACCCTCGTCCGTTCTATAGGCTGAAATTTCAACATTTTTAAAATGGTCATAATTCAAAAAAATATCATTTTATCATATTCTGGAAAAATTAGTTCGATTTTGTCAATTCTTATTTGATTTACACATTTCTAATAATAAATCCGGTAAAAATTTTCAATGAAATTTTCCATTTTCCACGTTCAGAACGATTCAATAGTATATTATATTCCAAAGGGCAAAAAGTATTTTTGGATGAATGCGAGTTTATATTCCTCGGCTTCGCCTCGCCCTTTATACACCGAAGGCAATAAAAAGGTTTTTCGGGCCCGAGCAGGCCAATAAAGGACGGTTTATTACACTGAGGGGTATAAAAAAAATAAAATAACCGTTTGAAAAACCGTTAAATCTGTCACAAAAACATCGAAAAAAATGTCCCATTCCATCAATAAAAAAAAAAGTGCAAGGTAATTACCTCCCACTGCGAGATTGACCTTATTCTGGAAAGAGTCGTCTTGGAAGGCTTTCGTGAGGGCAAAAACTTCGATTGGTGGTCCCAGTTTGATGCCGGTGAATTTTGTCGTCGACATTTTTAACGAATATCCAAAACAATTCGTTATGCAAAAATGAAATAACGAGATTTAACAAATAATAATTTCGGGTGCAAAAATGGAGTGCGCACACATGCGAATAAATCACTGCGCACACAAATGTGTCGATTTAAAGATTATCACAAATAAAATCTTTTACGCGGTTCAAAGTGCAAGGAAACGTAAGCTCATCGATCGAAAATGATTTAAATTGTTAAATGCCTTTCAAGGCTGTTTTTTTTATCGACGTTATCTCTGGTTATCTCAAGTTCCTCAGCAGACGATTCGCTGTGTGTGTGGTGTGTGGTGTTAGTGAGTGGCGGGAATGAAAATTCGAATATTCGAATGCTTAAACAGCACGAAGATTTTGAAAACCAGAGAAAAAGCTTTCATGAACATCAAAATGAGATAATTATCCATTTTTTATGCGTTAGTTTATTTTTAATTGTTAGGCGTATAAGAAAATCCTCATTTTTCATGGATTCGAGTTTATGAACTCAACTCCTGCAATTTCAATAGCAAATAGCGCTGCACAAGTCTTTGCGAATTGTATTCGGACAATTTTCAAAACGAAATTTGAAAAGCTGTAATAATCTGATCAATATTAAAAAAACGCAAAAACTTTAATACATCTTAGAATTTTTTTATTATTAACATTTATACAATCAGGTCATAAAATTATTAACAGTCGGATAAACTATACATGGGGATAAATTAATCCTTAACATCTAGACATTCAAGTACATACCACCCTTACTCTTACATAATTAATACATTATATAATAACAATTAGTTAATCTCTTGTGTCTTCGTCAAATATCCGCAACAGCGAACATTGTTTCAAACAATGCAAAATTTCGATTTATTTATCGTTCGTGAAAATGTACAAAAAATAAAAAATATCTTTGTTCTCACGGTGAATTATTCTTGCCTGCAATAATTCACGAAAAGAAAACATCGTATAAATGTATTCGCGGCTTCTGCACAAAAACGTCTCAATTCTCGATGACTCGTAAAGAAAGAAAAGCGCACTAAAACGTCAGGAAAATGTGAAAGCAAAAGACGTACGTCTTTTGCTGTACATCGCGTCTGAGCGATGTCGAGACGGTAAAACATACCCCGCGAAAGTGAAAATATGAGAGGATTTTCTTCTGTCGCTAAATTTAGATTGATGTAAAATCTTGTCCTAAAACAATCAACATACATGGCTAAATGTTTCATCGAGACGTTCGATCTTTTTTGACTTATCAATGATAGTGCACTTTTTGTAAATTGGAATTTTTTATGAAATATTTACTCAAGTTCAGTCTTTATATTATTTATTTATTCATTTTTTTTTATTAGGAAAAAATTTTGGAGTAATGGGATTTTCCGAAAATTTTAGTCGGTGAAAATGTTTCATATTTGATTTGGAAGATTGCAAATGATGAAAAATTTCTCATTTTATATGATTTTGTGATTTTTGGTATTCGATGCACTTTTTGTTGACTGGAATTTTTTATGAAATATTTACTCAAGTTCAGTCTTTACATTATTTATTTATTCATTTTTTTTTTATTAGGAAAAAGTTTTGGAGTAATGGGATTTTCGGAAAATTTGAGTCGTGAAAATTTTTCCTATTTGATTTGAAAAATTGCAAATTCTAGGGTACTGTGGATATTTTTATTAATTTTCAACTATTTTTTATTATGAGTAATAAACTATTAATCTTGAGAAGCATTTACAATATTCTTTCGTGTACCAAGCAGAATACATGGCAAGATGTGTTACATACAATTTTGATTTTTTGTCATCGATATTATAAACTGCGATATTTTTTTTTTTTTTTTTTTTGAAAATCCAAGAATATAAATTTTTGAGACTGTCTTGATAGGAATCTTTACATTATTCCGCAAACTGGCAAATTTCTAAAATTTCAGTCTTAAAAACATTTTCGATCTGATTAATAGAATTGACAGATTTTTGTAATTTTCCTGTTTCGTCAGATTTTTCGGTGATGTAAATTTAAATGAACACTAACGAGAACAATAGGAATTTTGAAGATTTTCCTAATTTTTCACTGAATTTTATCTATGTCTGATATTTCCTCTCAAGCTTTCATCGGAGATATTGGAGAACACGCCAAAACAGAAAATCGACTGCAAAACAAATAAACTGAATAAAACAAGAAAACTCATAAATCCGCGACTGTCGAAAAAAGCCGGGAATTTCTCTCGGCAAGAACCGATCGTCCCCATTTCGAGATGATAATGAGCGCGCGCTACCGATTTGTCAAAGAGAAATTGCACGTGGTCGCACGTGGCCAAAGAACCCGGGAGCTGCAGACAATAAAATTGTCTGCAGCTCCCGGGATTTGCAGATTTCACAATAAAATTTTTCAATTCGTATGACTTTATTCGAACTTGAAATTTTCAAAGCTGCTGTTTTCAGAATTCCCATTAGTTATGGAACACCCTGAGTACGCGGAAACTTGATTTTTAACGAATGAGAACTCTCTGGCTCCGGTCCTGCCCGCGGGAAACGCCGATGTCATCTATTGCCACCGGAGAAATCCGCTATCTCGCGAAATCGAGGCCACTCATAGTATTCCCGATACGCCGGGCGTGCACTTGCACTTTTGCAAAGGCGAAAGTTTATTTACCACCAATGACAATTTCATTTCCGAAGGCGGCGCCGCACGACTCCGGCTGAACCTTCTGACTCCGATGTTTCACCTCGCCTTTTTAGCCCGTCCCCGAGTCGAACGAATTGTATAACCCTAATCTCGCGGATCATCTACCAGATAAATGGCAACAATGCGCCATTGTCGATATTTAACGTCCGTCGTTTATCTTACGTCAATTAGGCATATTTATTTTGATTTATATCGGCCTAATGCTCGATAAATCGAAACCTGAGAAACGCTCTCAAGTCCCCTAATGATGATGATTTCCAACATTGAGCCTGGGAATCCTGACCTACTCTACGAGGCGCGCACAGTGTCTCCGGATGGGGGTGCTTTTTTTCAAAAATGATTCTCAGGGATTTTTTTCTCTACAATTTTATACCCTCGAAAATATCGTGAAAACCATCAGGCAACTCTGATACGCGCCTCAGCCACTTACACCTCGATCAAAAAAAGGTGCGTTCCGAAATTCCAATAAAATTGTAAATAATGACTCCCAAATCAATTTTCTCACCCCTCCTGAAAGAATTAAAGCTCGAAAAACACTAGACACCGATTTAAAAAAATCCGCAGTCCTGAAATTCGAAAAAAAATCCACTTTCGGAATTTCGTTAACGCACCCCTTGACCTTACTACGCGAGTCAAGTACATGAAAAGTCGTTATTTTCGTACGTTCCGTAGCAAGAAGAAAAAAAACTGTACAGCATAATGACTTTCTATATTAATTTTACGCGAACATGCAATGTTTTCTTCAATTAAACTTGAGGCGTTACGTCGTGGAAGCGTGATATAATGCGATCTAGATGTAATAAATAATACGGGACGCGGAATTGGAAACACAATATCAGCTTTTTCTGCGTGAACATCGTGAAGTTATTTGAATTCTTCGTGTCGAGGTGGAAAGGTACAATCGTAATTAACTAATTAATATCATTACACGCCTGCGGGTAACGAAGACGTCGCGAGGAAAAGTCTTCGATATCTTCACCGGCGAAGCCTATTGTTCGGTCCCACGGTCGCGTCGACGCAGGGATTAATTGATACCTCAATTTTTCATCATTAACTGAGAAAACCATTGCATGTTCGAATGAGCTCGTTTTTCTTTTCGATATACCGTAATTACTCGGCGGGGTGTCTGTCTAAATGATATCTCGTGACTTTTCCGGGTTTCGCGGGGAATTTATTTCACTTCTGAAGGACTGATGAATGGGGTTTCGTAAATGTTATTGCGATTCGGGTGATTTACGTGGATTGTAATTTGTAATAAGGCGGATTCAGGGGTTTTTGGTTTTCTTTGAAAAGGTGAGGCTTCCATGGTTTCATTTTAGAGGCAATTTATTTACTCACGGATTTTTTTTTTAGACAGAAAATAAGGTTTGTCTTCAATTTAGACGTTCTTAGTTTTTTAATGATGATTCTTGAAGGATGGATTTTCGGATCCTGAAATTTGTGGATTTTTAAAATTTTGTTTTAGAGTTATCGTATTTTAATTCGGACACTTTTCAGACTCTGAATTTATTGATTTTAGAATTTTGCAATTAACATGGAGACGAATTTATAAATTTCGGAATTTACTTGAATTTTCAAGTTGAGTACACGAAATGTCAAATTTTTTAATTCACGCCGATTGTTTCAAATTTCAACACAAAAATTTGAATATTACAGACGAATTCATACACTCCAAAATTTCAAATTCGATATCAGATATATAAAAACTCGAATATTCGAGCTGAAAATCCGTAAATAAATTAATTAGATCATTCTACCCTGGCGGTATGTGTGGTTTTTTACTATTTTTCTCGGTTTTTTCGAAAAACCAATTTCAAAACCGATCGAATCTTCAAAAATCGAGCTGAAAAAGACCGCGCAAAGAACAAAAACGGTTAAAAATGAACTATTTTTGATGTAATCAATAAAAACGAAAGTCACAATATGTCACAGAAAAATGCTCGAATTTCATCTTTCTAGATCGAACTTGAAGCATACGCAAAATTTATTAAATTCTCGAAAATTTCAAAAATTTCTATATTTATCAAATTTTTGCAAATTAAAAAAATTTTTGAATTTTTAAAAATTTCTAACTTTTTCGAGATGTTGATAATTGTCTACTTTTTCTCATATTTCGGAATTATTTCATTCTTAAAAATTGTCAAGTTTGTCGAATTTTTCAACATTTTCGAAATATTCACATTTTTAATTCTTTCAGAAAATTCTTTCCAAAAATCCTCAAATACCCAGTCGTTCACGAGATCGGACTATTAAAAAAACTGAGAAAAAAGGGTACCATTTTCAAAAAACAAACAATACTTTCAAACTACGATCATATAATGCCCAAAACACCATTCATTCAAATAAATAATCAAAAATAATCTCCAACATCAAAAAAAAAAAAACAATCCGCATAGAAAAAAAAACGTCACCCAAATATCAGACACCCCACTCCGAACACTCATTGACTCAAACTCGTCTGACACTAAGAAAAAACTTCGTTGGTTCCACGAAAATTTCGCCAACCTTAAACAAAACCCTCAAAACCATTCCAAACTACCAGAACAACCATCCGCGCAACCAACAAAACCCTTTCTCCTCACTGACCTACAACAGACAACAAACATTCCTGACCTTGATCCTATCACGCCACGTTCGGCGTCCTGAAGACATTGGAACCCCCCGGAAACTGCAAAGAATTCGGAGGCAAAGCCCCGACGTTCAACGCCAAAACCTTGGAAACAATATTCAAATCCTCCTGGTCGCTCGTCCCAGGCGCGCTCCTAAGATCACTAGCGATCCCCGATTGGAACAGCAGGTGCTGGATCTGGTTCGCAGGCGTCGAACCCGCAGGCAACCTTCCCTGCCTAAAATGATTGAAATTCACGAACACCGGATTCCTCTGCTGGCCAGCGAACCCAAAACTGTTCCTAGCAGATTTATCCACATTGATGCCGAAATTTCCCACCGAATTGAAAGCTTCCTGACGATGGAAACGCGTGTTCGAAGGCGCGGCGATCAAAGGCTGGAACTCCTGAACGAAGCTCGGAAAGTTCTGAGAATTCCTGAACTGCAGGTTCCTGGTCGCCGAAGGAAGCTCCTGGAAGTTCAGCTTGAAAGCCGGAGGAGCCACCACTTTCGGAAGCTCCAACGTCAAACTGGGCTGAAGGTGAACGTTGCCCTTGAAGCCGGACGTCGGCAATTGGTTGCTCTGGATTTGTTGCTGGAGTTGCTGCGTTATTTGCTGCTGGAGTTGCTGGTGGAAGCGTTGCTCCTCGATCTGCCTATGACGTTTTTGTTCTTCCAGTTGCTTCAGCCTGGTCGTCTGATCCTGGAGTTGCTTCAGCTTCGCTTGCTCCTGGAGGTACAACTGGTGCTGCTGTTTCTGTCTCAACTGTTGCTCGTACAGCTGCTGTTGCTGGATGAGGAACTGGGTTTGCTGTTGCTGTTGCTGCTGCAGCTCGGCTAGCTGCCTCTCCAGTAATTTTTGTTTGAACTCCAACTGCTCTTGAAGAGTCAGGGCCTTGCCGTCGCCCGTTGGACGGTATATCGGAACGACGCTTTTGGGAACCCCTTGTTCGTCTTGTTGAACGGTGAAGGCGGCCACCAGGGGAGCTTGGAATATCTTCACGTCTTCGTCAGCGTCCGGTTTGGCCTTGGTCCTCAACTTCGATGACACGTTCAGGAAAGGGGCGATCGTGGGGCTGGAAACCGTTGGCTTCGGCGATATCAAAGAGTTGGCTGAAGCTATCCCGCTGCTCGCGCTGACCGAGAGTGTTTCCAAATTTTGGGTGTTGTTGAGTTTCTTCGATGAGAAAGATTTCGTGAGGAAATCCAAGCTCCTGCTTTCTATCTGGCTTTCGTCCGGGAGTTTCTTTTCTTTGCTTCTCGGGTCCTGGAACTTGTCGTTGGAAGAGACGTACTTCTCGATCTCGATGAAGGTGCTGTTTTGGAGTTTGTCTTCGCTGGGCAGATCCTGGTCGCCGTTGAAGCTATCGAAGGCGAATTTTTGGACGGTCCCGAAGTCTTTGGTCAGGTCCTTCTTTTCGACGTCAAAGTCCGCGGGGGTTGAGAGATTCTCTGGTTCAGGGTCTTCTTCCTTTTTGAGGAGGACTTCTTCTTCTTCCCGGGCATGCTGTTCGGCGGATTCTGCTTCCAGGTCGACTAGGGCTCGGAGGAGCGCTCGGCGGAGGTGTTTGTCGAGCTTGATCGGGGGGCTTCCTTGGACGTTGGTCGGGGTGGCTAGCAGGTCTTCGATGGCGAAGGCCATTGAAGATGTGAAAAGTAAGACGACTATTGCCTGGAACATGAGGGTTTTGAGGTTTTGAGTGTTACTTTTGGGATGATTGTAACTTCGAGATGATCTTAAGGTTGTTAGAGTAATGTTTGGGGTGTTAGGTGGAAAATGGTTTTGGTCGGTGCTTTTTCAGTGTTTTTTCGGAACTTTTTCATTAAGAGAGTAAATTTTTGGAATTCCAAGTTTTTGGTATTTTCAGAATTTCGGAATTTCGGAATTTACACATCTGAATTTTCTTATTTTCTAATTCACGTATCTGTTAACATCTTGACACTTTTTTCGTTTCCTTTTCGGAATTTTTTAATACTATAGACTTATATTTGTCGTACAATTTTAATCATACATATCTTTGCATACCGTAATTCCAGAATTCAAAATTTTTTATTTCAAATAAATTTTCCAAATTTCCCATTGTGTGAAAAAAAATTTATCTACTGCACGTTCTCTAAAAATCTCCGCAATTTCAGCTCGTTTGGAAAACTCCGATTTTCAACATCGATCGAAATAAAGGTCCCCCCTTAATTTTACCGTATTACGAAGGAAAAGGAAAATGAGGGAGAGAAACACGGCTGTATTAAAATTAATGGAGTGACAGAGTTCTCGCGGATGGAATCGAAAATTGCCTCACGATTTCGTCCGGATCATAAAGCGCCCGCGACAATCCCTATAATTGATGAGTCGCTTTTCGATCATTCGAGCGCGTTATTACGCAACTAGAGATTCCTCGGGTTCCCGTTACTTACAAAATCGGGACGAGGAAGAATTTCTCGGGGCATTTACTTCGGTTACGTCTCCCGGCTCCGGAATAAGCGATTCCCACGTACATAAGTAGCTTGACTGTGTTATACCCATGTATACCATGGCTCGAACAATGGCGGAATAAAGTTTTTATTGCCATTATCCTAGGCGCTTTTACTCGTTGGGCTACTGGGTATTTTATTAATTATGGCCTTTATTCGCCATATTATCGCGATCAAAGGACGCTTTTTCTTTCACGCGGAAAAATACGAGTCAAGATAAAATTGTTAATAGTTGCTGTTGTTGTGATGTCGCGGGGTTGTTAAAGATTCGAGTTGTGTTTATGGCGGCAATAATGAGTTGGTTTTTCTGAGGGGTTTTATCTGAGGATTAATGTTGTTTGGATAATAATGGAGTTATACTCTCTAAACCCGAGACAATGGAAAGGAGATAATCAGTGAATTTTAACAGTGAAATTCAGTGGAGTTTCACTGTTTGGCCATCGACTTTTTATCGCGGTTTAAGGGTTAAAAATAAGTCACTCCGTTTTATTAATTCAAGAAGAAAAATATCCCAAGAATTCATTAATATTTCTGAACTTTCACGATAGGTAATTATATAATTGCTAAACCACTATTCATTAAGATAAATAATCAATAATTATCTTCAGATTCGAACCAAGAAACTTAATTTCCATTGATATCAATTTGTAAACTAATAACCCGAGAGTAAAACAAGCTGGAATTTTCGCTAAAATGGTTTCTCGTTACGTCCGCAATAGGAACGCTCAGGTTTGATTAGACCGCGAGATGAGATAAAGCAAACATATCATGAGGAAAATCTATGTAAAATAATCCGCGCATAACTTCGAGTAAAAAGGCACCCATGACGAGGACTGTCAAGTGCGAGCATACGTTTAATATCGCAATGACGCTAATTACCGCCGACAGAACACGCTATTTGCTCCTCCACTAATTATCGTGGCGTACGTATATCGCTTTCTAAAACGGCGGATATACACTTCACGCGCTGGGCATTTAATAGTCTTTCGTCCACCCGAAAAAAATGCAAAGTCCGGTCTTTGTGCGCGAAAGTTACATTCAACTCGCCTTGTTTAATTCGCGTTGTGAGTTCTATGTAGGTTTGTACTACTTAAAAAGGTTTTTCTTTGCTTTTGTGCAGGAGAGGAATTGAAAGAGATATTTGTACTCGTCTAGTTTTGTGACATACGTAAAAATGATATATCGTGAAATTACACAGCTGTTTAACTTTCAGGGAGATTTAATTTTGTAACAATCGTAATGATTATTTGAGGGGATACTGAAAATTCTTGGAAATTTTTCAAAAGAACGTGAAAATTTTTATAAATATTCGAAAATGAGTAGATTTTTTGAATTCTCGTGTATTTCAAACTTTTTACATCTTCGATTTTTTTATATTTCATTTTAAATTACAAAGTGTTTGATTTCTAATCGGAATAAAATGAATTGTAATTTTGCACTTTTATACATTCTCGAATTCCCCAAGTCCTAAATTCTTGAAAACTGTTCAAAAGTACGTGAAAATTTTTATACCTATCTGAAAATAAGTAAATTTTTTAAACTCTCATCTATTTTAAACTCGTCTAATCCTCGATTTTTTGATATTTTATTCAAAATTACAAATGATTGAATTTCTAATTAAAATTAAATGAATCACAATTTTTTATTTAATAAATTCTCGAATTCCCTAAATCGTTTATTTGTTGGATTTTGGCATTTTGACATTATAAACTTTTGAGATATGCATTTTTTTTGTATTTTTTTATCTTGTCTCGGAATTTCCTAAATAGTGTTTGACTATACTATAAATCCCCGAATTTTGAATTTTCAGCGTTCTGAAATTCCGCTATAATTTTTTTCAATTTCTCGAATTTCCGGACTCCAATTTCGTGTAGTTGGCATTTTTCGAATCGAATTTTGAAAATTGCAAGAAATTTCAAATTTTGAGAATCTTTTTAGAAATAAAATAACAAATAAAAACTTTTAGACATTAAATTGTTCAGAGATCCTTCAAAAACTGCGAAGAAATCGATATAATATTAATTATTCTTACAATCTCGTTTAAAAATTTCCGCAATTATCAAACATTTTTCAAGAACCCAAATTTTAATAAACTAAATTATCATAAATATACAAAAATAATCACTCTTCGTAAAATAAACACGTAAATCCTCCACCTCGTCCATAAATTCAACTCAACTTTTTCCCACGTGCAAAGACGTTCCTGAAACGTTTGGCAGTCTCGAACAGAAAAAAAGGTGTTTTGGCATTTTTACACTGTAAATTTTTATTAAATGAATTTTTTTTTCGCATTTTTTAAAGTTGACTCGAAATTTTCTAAATAGTGTTTGACTATGAATCCCGAATTTTTAATTTTCAAGTACTGAGATTCGGATATAATTTTTCCGATTTTTCGAATTTCTAGACTCCAGTTTTGTATAGTTGGCATTTTGCGAATCGAACTTTGACAATTGTAAGCGATTTCGAATTTTGAGAATCTTTTTAGAAATGAAATAACAAATAAAAACTGTTTTTCATTGAATTTTTCAGAGATCCTTCAAAAACTGCGAACATATCGACATAATATTAACCATTCTCACGATCTCGTTTAAAAATTTCCGCAATTATCAAACATTTCTCAAGAACCCAAATTTCAATCAACTAAATTATCACAAATACACAAAAATAATCACTCTTCGTAAAATAAACACGTAAATCCTCCACCGCGTCCATAAATTCAACTCAACTTTTCCCCGCGTGCAAAGACGTTCCTGAAACATCAGTCTCGAACAGAAAAAAAGGTGTACACTTGTCTCCGGAGAACGGTAAAACCGTCTCGGACAATCGACTAATACGCACCGTGAAAAATAGGGGAGATTGTACGTATCTGTCATGTCACTGTCGCATTACAGTGAAAGCCGGGTATAAGAGGCGTACGGAATCGTACGGTTTAACATGTCAATTTGCCAATACGGCGAAATGCCCGACAATGCGAAATCGAGGCTCAAAAATCGATCGCGCTGAAAACTCGGGGAAAAATAGCGCGTAATGCCCGTAATTGCGTTTCACTCCAGGCACGCCTAGATTTTGTACCCGTTCGAAAAGCGTGGAGACATTGCAATTTCAGAATTACCTCGCCTGCACGCGAGACCGCTGCTTCCACTAAAGAGCAAGAAAAGTACAATTATTACGGCAATAAACTTTACCGGGGGTCACGGCATGACGATTGCCGTGTATTAGCCATTTTCATCGGGGTCGCCGTGCATTTTCCGCCACCGCGTAAGACGGGAAGGAAAGTCGGATTTTGCGAGTCGATGATCGCGATAATATGGAGAATAATATGCATATTTCATGTATATGGGGTCGGAATACTGTAATTTATGTCATTTTGCGAGATTTCGGATTTAAAAAAAAAGTCATTATTATAATAATCACAATTTGAGACCATGTCACTCGGCGCCATAAAAAAACTTGGAATTTTACCAAAGTGGACTTGGAGCCAAAAATACTGCGAATCATCAACGAACAAAAATGTCAAAAATAACGATAATGATCGACCGTTAAATTTTCGGCCTTGGGACCGAGGGGGGGGGGGATTTCCGAATTTGAAATTTTACGAATTAATCTTCAGATTGCCTTACGGAACATCAAAATTGTTCAAAAGTTCCCCAATTCAGTGCAGGAAGACAGTAAATGTTTCTAAAATCTCTGTTTGAACTCAATTTTACGTGCCAAAAAAATAGACTTCCCCCTTCGAAATTGTGCATTACGCTTGAGCTCTCTTTGACCTTTTTCCCGATCCTTTTACAGAGGCAACTCTGGGAAAGTTGAGCGTTCGCGAGTAAAACGAAAACGAAATTGTTTTGTTCTCGGGTGGAATTTCTAGCCGCGGAAAATAAGGTTCTTATGCACTTGTCGTTCAATTCCGACGATGGAACACGTATAATATATATGATAGAAGAAAAGACTCGAAAGTGTAGGCGAGGTTCGCACGTTCCGTGCTTGGCTAGCTCATCGGCTCCGCTCGCGTCCGACACATCCGCGGACTTTCATTCTTTGCGGAGAAATTAATCGTAAAACGACGCCGGGAAACGAAAAAAAAAACATGACGATCCGAGCCGTTACGAAAGTGAGACTCCGAGAGTGATGTTTTCGACTTTTCCTTTCGGGAACTTGTTTGTTTTCGTAATTGGGAACGGAGAAAAAAGATTTGGCTTTTTTTCGTCTTGAGTATTATGATGGTCTTTGGGATGGGAAGAAAGTTTGGTGGGATCGAGGTAGAGGAATTTTTAGTTCGGGATTTTGTTTCGTTTACAACGAGAGTTCAAATCAGAGTGTTTCCTATAAAATTGCATGCTGAACAGAATGTATAACTGTCGGGGAATTTTGAATAGTCCTGAAATTTTTTGTTTCTGGATTTTTCAGGACGTAGAATTTTTGATTGCATTTTTTGCAGTACGAAATTTTCAAAATTCCTCATTCATTCAGTGCAACGTAAAAATCTTTCATTCGAAATCCTGCAATTAATCATTTACTGCCAGTTTCAAAACTGGAAATTTATAAAATATATGATTTAAAATATCGGATATTAAACGTTATGGATTGAGTCACGTTCCAAAAAATTTTTCAAATTCGAACTTCTTAATATAAAATTCAAAGGCAAAAATCTATCTAAAACAAATCTTGATTTTTAATTCAAATTTTTTTAATGTTCGAATTCAAAAATACCTTGTGTCACAAAATTCGGAATTCATTAAATGCAAAAATGCAATCTTCAAAATTCGAAAACTCCCAAAATTTCGATAAATAACATTCTACAAATCCCAAATTTCAAAAATCAAAACATTAAATACTGAAATCTTGAAATTATGTACCAACTTACTAAAAGTTCTGAAATCTGAATACCCCAGATATATACGACTCAAAATGAAAAAAAATTCTGAAAATCACAAAATTAGCACTCAGAATGTTCTAAATGAAAATGCCCCAGTGATTCTAATTTTTAAAAAAACCTTATAAAAAATTTTTATAAAAATTTTTGTGAGGTCAGTTTTATAAAAGTTTTATAAAATTTGCATTTTTTATAAAGTGGTTTTATAAAAGTTAAAAAAAAGTTTTTTGTATAAAAATTGTTTTCAACATTTTTAAAAATATGCTAAATTTTTTCTAACCTTTTTTGGATCATTTTGCTAATGTATATACCATCTTTTATCAATTTATGAGGCTCTAGCTCAAATTCCGTTTCGAAAGAAATTGAAAAATTTTTTGGAGGCTGCGGGATTGGATGGAACTTGCGACCTTTGCATCGGAAATCCGACAGTCAACTTTCTTGTCAATCAAATCTATGTCAGTTTGGATACTTATTTTCAATTTGAGTTGAAGAATTTTCAAATCCTATAAAATCATATGTTTTTACGTTTTATAATTGCTAAAAATCGTTACAAACATGATTTTCTATTCCCTGGTGTAATAAAAACGTATCAAATATTACTATAAGAGAAATTCCTTTTGTCATGAAAGTTTTTTTTATAAAAATATGCTACTTTTTATAAAAATCGCGAAGTTTTTACAAAAAAAAAGTTTTTATAAGAAAATTTGGAGGCTTTCAATTGTTTTTACAAAATAACAGATGAATTGTGTGAAAATATTGACAGATTTTATAAAAAAAATTTTTTTCCTCGAGTTTTTATGAAACCACTTTATAAAAATCGAAAATTTTATATAACTTTTATAAAATCGACCTTATAAAAAAACGAATTTTTATAAATAATTCATTGATTTTATAATAACTTCGCCTGTTTTTATAAAAACTACAGACACTAGGGTGCAATCATTTGTTATCACAAAAACTTCGTCATAGTTGTGAAATCCATGATTATCCTACATTATCCCTTAAAGATTAAATATAACAACAGCCCTTATCAATTAAATCAGAACCTCCCTCGAACCCCATAAAAACCGTAAAAACCCTTGAAAAAACTCATTCAAATTTGCATAGATCGTAAAAAGCGACGTTACAAACATCGGACAATATAATTAACGAATCGTAATGGGCGATGTTTAAAGAGGGAACCATAAAGTCGAGAGTTTCTAGCTTCTTCCTAATGACATTCGCGAGGCTCGAAAGACCGTGGCGCATAAGTATATTCATCAGAGGCGAGTCTCTGCAAATGACTCGGCTGTCGAGACGACTTTTGTGCGCGCGGATTCACGTAACCACAATGGTATTCGCGCCTGCAGCAGCAGCCGTAGAAGACACTTCCGAGGCTTACGTAAAGCGCCGCGAAGATGTACGCCCAATAAGTAACGCGGCTCCTTTATTCGTCATGCTTTTTAGGAGGAGAAAATCGCGGTGTGACATGTCGTAAATGGTGGGTATACACGAGTTAAATAGGCATATCGCTAAAACGAAGGAAAAAAGCCATTATGTACGTCTTTCTCCTGATCTTGAACATACAAGTTCCATGGAAGTTCCACCCCCAACGTGCACATTCACGGTTTTTCGCATTTTATCGCAAAAACGTGACAATTTCGAAATTTTAGCGTATGTACAAAAATATGTATGGTAAAAATCTGCACAAAAAAGGTTTACACTACTTTTTTTTATGTATAGTGGTTCTCGAATTACAAGCGCCCCAAAATAGGAGTAGTTTTTTTTGGGGGGTGATTCAAACTCGTCATGGCGGGAATTAGTTCGTGAGTTATGAAAAAAAGTTGGACCCGTGTAATTTTTACCCTAAAGTTATGAGTATTTGAAGAATTAAATGTTGGGTTTTAATTAGCAATAAAATCTATCCCTATATTGGGCGCTTGGGATTTGAAAACTGCTGTTCATGAGAAAAAGTGGTAGAAACGTTTTTCGTTCAGAATTTTTTAGGGATTACTTTTCTATGTGCACACGTCAAAATTTCGATGAATTCTGATGATTCAGGAACATCATCACGTTTTTTGTAAAATTTTTTCAACATTTCTTCGCTGCTTTTTTTCCGGAAGTTGGATTTTTTGAATTTACGAGCATTTTCGAATATTTCAAATGATTTTTCACAATTTTCACCATTTCTAAAGACTTTCAAGAGTTTGTGAAATTTTTTCCAATTTTTATTATACGGCCACCAAGAGAGAAAAAGAAAGTTTATTTAAGATTCATTAGAAAAGAATCTTCTTTTAATCTCCCACGGAGAGGCTTGGTACTCGACAATTTATTACTTTTCCCGGTGAATTGTAAATTCATGTCGCCGTCAAATTGAAAAAGCACCGGCTCATTAACTAATTGATTGATACGCGTGATTTATCGGCGTCATTTATTTCTCTCATCGTGCTTTACTTTCATCGCTAATGCGACCGACGCGAAAATCATTTTCGCGTCATTTTCCGCTCGTCATCGAAAGCTCGGGGTCAAAAAAATGCGCTTCAAAAGAAATAAAAGGAACTCTCTCATTAACTTTCTGAATTCGGATTATAAAAAAAATTAATTAAAAAATAATATGAATTCAAACATAAAATTGGTATTGTGAATAAATAAAAATCAAGACAGCTCTTTATTTTTCTGTAAAATAGCTTCCACAAACAAAAAAATAAAAAAAAACGAAAACAAACCCCACCCCAAACATTGGGGGCCCAAAAATTTCTACCACCCCCCCCCCCCCCCCCCCCCCCATATTCAGCACCAACGTTCTAATATAAATTTCTCAATCTAATGAGAAATTCGGGAAAGGGGTAAAATTACGTAACGAGGCCCTCGAAATAGCGTGGGCAGCGTTTAATAAATTTCTCGTTGACCGCGGAAAATGGAATCCAGCCGCAAGGGCGCGGCAGCTCAATAAAGCGGTGGCTTTCTTTGGCGCATTTTCTCTTCTCGCTGAATTAGCGAGGCTCGTGCAGCGCTTCGTGCATTCTTCGCGCAAACGAGTCTTTCGCGGTTTTGCGTGGGAAGTGCGCCTTACCCGTCACCTTAATCAAGAAACCGGCTCCCCGCGGGGTCACGCGAGTCGTTAGTTTTACTGTATCAGATTACGCATTCGATCACCGGCTTCTGAATTAACCCCACACTCAATGAAAACGGTTTTTCGGTGCACAATTGCGAAGAATTTTCTTTGAGAGTAAAATCTTTTTTTATCTAGAGGATTCTTACAAGTGAGAAGGATTTTTGATATTTTTCGAATTACGTGTGGTCATTTGATGAAGGTACTATATTCTTTTCATTTTGTTTATTATTATTATTTTTTTTTGAAAATTCCATCGATTGTGTTATATTTATTCTGAATCCTTAAAAGGTTTTCCTATGGGATGAAACTTTCTTGGATTTAGAGGATTTTTTGATTTTGGGGTGATAAAATTTGCACCCATGAAGGCGAATAATTATACTATTTTTTATAAATTTTTTCGAAAATTTCAATTCAGAATAATGAGTTACTTACTATTTGTATTTTGGAATTATTTTCGAAATTTTCGTACGTGCAAAAAATTTTGCTATAATAATCGAAAAAAGATTCGGAAGTAGCAAAGAGAATAATATTTTTTATCGAGGTCAAATTTCATTAATTTCATAATAATTTAATGAAATTTAGCTTAAGAATAGCTCGAAAATTTTTTGTGAAAAGTCGTACTTTTGCGGATTTTGGAAAGTATACGAAAAGGAAACCGTTACATTGTGCGAGTGAAAATTTCGTTTCTAATCGCAAATACTGTGCCATTTTCACTTCGTGGAATTCGCAGATAATATTGCAATCAATGAAATTTTCTCCTCAACAAGTGATTAATTGCCTTATCAAATACTGTTCATTGTAACTATTTCTAATCGAAATCTCAAGTGTCTAGTTGATCAAAAATGTATTCCAATAACTACGAGTTACGCACTGATCGAATCATCAATTTTTTCGAAAAATATTTGATCGAAATTAAATAACTCAACTTCACTAAATCTAAACCTTTGCAATTTGCCATCAAACATTATTTCAGAATGACACATTTTTGATCCACAATTTTCTGAATATATATATGTCAATATTCCACAATGCTTGATTTGATGTCAAAAAATCCAAATTATCCATTCTAAAGTAATCGTGAAATAAGTTCTGTAAGTACTTATTTTCATGCACCAAATTCTCGTCGAAGTTGATTAATAAAATAATCAAAAGATTACGACTTCACTAACCTAGACCTTTGCAATTTGCCATCAAACATTATTTCATAATAACACATTTTTGATCCACAATTTTCTGAATATATGTCGATATTCAACAATGTTTGATTTTATGTCAAAAAATCCAAATTATCCATTCTAAAGTGATCGTCAAATAAGTTCTGTAAGTACTTATTTTCATGCACCAAATTCTCGTCGAAGTTGATTAATGAAATAATCAAAAGATTACATCCTTTTGATTCGCCGCTTATTCATCAATGCGACGACTCAAAAGATGAATGATGTCGCAAAAAAATCCGGTATGGACTCGAGATTGCGAAAAAAACTTCGCGAGACACGCCCCAAGTGAGGATCCGGTGTTTCGAGACTTTCTAAAGTCTAAACCCGCCGAATATATCAGAATATATTCCGATCGGAGGGGCCATTCTCTCCGGAGCGGCTCATTAATTTTCCGCGGCGACGTGACTCGGTCACAGGTGCTCCAGGTACACTACATATGTATGTATCTGAGCATGTGTAGTCCAAACTTTCGGCCAATTTCACTTTCAAGATGTGCGCCTCTTCGTCTTTTTTTTAATTTTACGTCTCATCGTTGACCGACTTATTCGACGAAAGATTCGGCGTAAAAAAGGGAGCTGGTTTCGGAATGCAATATCGCCCGGAGATATTATATGCGCAGGGAAAGCTCTCGAAAATCGAGGACATTTGACAAAATTAGAGAAGTTAGAGTTTTCAAAAAAAAAAAAAAACACCATAATATTTCATGATGTTCTCAGTACGTTAGGAAATAAGAAATTCAATGGGGTTAGATACTTCGTGATTCTGGCTCTGGCCTAAATTTTTAATAAAGTGATTTGATTAATTTTGGAATTTTCATCGAAATTAAATGGGATCAAAAAGTCAGAATCACATACATTTTTTTATGATGGGATTGATTAGTAACACATTAACACGTACATTTTGTCGATTTTCAGAGGAAGTAGGGGTTGAATAGGGTTAGAAACTTCATAATACGGTGGTTCATTTCGAAAGAATATAGAAAATCGTTTATTACACATGCACACGCAGGATTGACAACCTCAATTCGAGACACATCCAAAAACGGCGAACATAGCGAAGCTCATTTTATTGCTTAACTACGAAAGTCGCGGAAAACTTTCGCGAAATGCGCGTTGCGCAATTCTCTGACAAAGATTCTCGATTCGAGGAGGATCGAGGAAAAAGCGAGCATTTTGATGGATTTGAGAAAAATGCAATAAAAATCGTGCAAGCTATAGAAAATTCAAGATATTGATGAGAATATCTAATGATCGAAAAAAATTTCCAAAATGCTCATTATTATATAATCAGAAAACAAAATTCCAATTTCTACCCTCTCCTACCACTCATTCATTTTTCGTCGATACATATTGAAAAATGCAGAAAAATATCCCAAAAGACTTTTCAAAATTCCCCTATACGAAATATAAGGGCGTTTTACAGTATTTTTAAATACTGTAAGTCTATAGACAATAAAAAAGTTAGAATGTCAAAAATCCGACAACTCATAAACCGAAAAACCCCTTTTATCTTCCCCCTGCTAGGTCAGGGGCAGTAATATAAGATTGCACATTATTGCCTAAGATTGAAATTTCGGAAGTTCTGAAAGTTTTCGCAAATTCCCAGAATTTTGTAGAATTTTTACGTTTTAAAATTTTTTAAATTGTGGAAAATTGTTGAAGTTTTTGGAATTTTCTAGAAATTCTGTAATTTTTGTAAATTGTTGAACTTTTTCAAATTTTGTTAAATTTGTGAAAACGTTTGAAATTTTTTGGAACTTTCGAAATTCTCCAAAATTTCCAAAATTGTTGGAAATTGTTGAAGTTTTTGGATATTATTTAATTTTTGGACATTTTTGGAATTTTTCCCAATTTTGTAAAATTTCAAAAAATTTTCCTAAGTCTTGAAAATAGTCAACATTTTTTCAATCGCCCAAATTTTTGAAAATGTTTAAAATTTCCAAAATTGTTGAAAATTGTTGAAGTTCTCGAGAATTTTTGTGAATTATGTACAATAATTTTTGGAAAGTGTTGGAATTTTTTTAATTTTATGAAATTTTTAAAAATTTTCTCAAGTTTTGAAAATGATTGAAATTGTGGCAAATTTCCGGAATTTTTGAGAACTTAGACAGCTTGTCAAAATTTCTAAAATTGTGGAAAATTCTTTAAGTTTTGGAAATTTTCGAAAAATTCTGTAATTTTTGGAAATTGTTGAAATTTTTCAAATTTTATTAAATTTTTGAAAATTTCCGAAATTTGTTAGAATCTTCGAAATTCTTTAAAATTTCCTAAATTGTTAGAAATTGTTAAAGTTTTTGGAAACTATGTAATTTTTGGGAATTGTTGGAATTTTCTCCAATTTTGTAAAAATTTCCAAAGTCTTGAAAATAGTGAACATTTTTTCAAATTTCCCAAATTTTTGAGAATTCAAAATTTCCGAAATTGTTGAAAATTGTTGAAGTTCTAGAGAATTTTTGTAAATTACGTAATTTTTTAAAAGTGTTTGAATGTTTTCAATTCTATGGAATTTTTAAAACTTTTCTAAGAAAATGGTTGAAATTTTCTAAAATTTTCGGAATTGTTTAGAATTGCCTAAATTTATATTCAAGTTTTCGGGAATATTGAGAAAGCATGTCATTCTCGAAAACTTCTGACATTTCTAAAAATATGCGGATTTCGTGAAAATTTTTGAAATTCTTCGAAATATTCGAAATTTTTAGAAATTTTCAGAATTTTCGAACACATGATTGTTGAAAATTATTGAAGTTTCTTTAAAATTCCTAAACTTTTTTAACATTTACGTCTAATTCACTATATTTGGAAGATTCTGATCGCTGTAATGGTAATGCAATGATATGCGATGTTATATCATTGCACAACCTTGCTAATGACTCAGCAAGGCCTTAAAAACCAGTTAGAAACCCCGAAAACCATCAATTCATCTAGGAACTTTTTCCCCGGGCCCCATAAAATCCCCGCGCCCATAGAAATTGCGAATTTTGCTTAACGACGCGTTTGATTATCGACCACTAATCATCGGGATTGTTAACACTTCGCCGGTGAAACTTTAGAAATTGTTGTGTCGTCGCATCATTTCGCGAAACGCATGACGTACCTTTCATCGACGATATATACAACGTATATAACGCGTCAGAAGCGGCATATCATAATGAGACAATTAATTAGGGGAGCGTCACGCCGGCCGAGCATGGGATCTATGAGAATATATGAGAATCGATTCTCACGCGATGTTAATCAGGCTGAAGAAGTCAGGCTCCAGATACTTCAGGATATCTTCATTCCCGTTCAAGAGGCGCGAGAAAAATTATAAGTTAAGTGCGAAAAGCGACTGAATCGGAAATTATAATATCATACCGGCATAATTTCAAATCGCAGATTCAACAACAATTTTTATTCCCCTCAGAGAAATGTTTTGCCTGAAAATTGATGATTTATAGATTTTTTTTCGTAAGCTTGTCAATTTCTCCCTAGACAGGGGGAAGCGAAAAAATGTTGCACTTGTTGATTGATCGACAAAATCCAACCACTCATATCTCAAACGATTTTAAGTTTAGAAAAAAATGGCTCATCGAGAATTTTGGTCTCAGAGTATACTGGTTTTGACTGGTTCTTTGTTTCGGAAAAATAAGTCATATTGGCAAAAAAGGCCTCGTAAACTCTCCTCGGAGGTGTAGGATGAGATTTCTGAGGGGGGTACGAGGGCGGAGGTAAGATCACGGAACTTTCACCCGCCGAGTATGTCGAGGATGTGCACGCTCGTGAACTTGCATCCTTCGCGAAAACGGCCGCAGATGGGAGATAAAACTGCATGAAATTTTGCGGTGAATGAAAAAATCAGCCGATATCATCGGGTTTCGGGGAGGAAAAGAAGCTCCTTCGCCATTTACGTGCAAATGTTAATGCGGCCCCTCATTGAACTTGCCGATCAAACGTTATTTCCTCCGTTTCACGGGGTTATGTCACATCGCGGAAAAAGGCGCCGATGAAAAATCGACGTTTCGTCATTAAATCTTGCTGATAAAATGTGGACGGTGAAAAATTGGATGACTTTTTCATGAGGTTTCTCGTTAGGGAGCGATTGATAGATGGATCGGAATTTCTACGATCGATCGATCATTTTCGATCTGGGTTCGAAGTTGCGGTAGCTTTTTTTATGATAGTGATGAAATTGAGAAAGTATGGGGGAAATGATATTTTGTTGGGCAATTTATCTCCGAACATTTTCGACTTTTTCGCAGTTTTCAAGTTAGACAGAATTTTCGTAAATTTCCATAATTCCAGAAATTCTGCAATACTTTTTTCAACTTTTGAAAAATTCATAAAGAGAATTCTTGTAAAACTTAAACAATTCCTAGAAATCATACAGAATTTTCCAAAATTTGTAAATGACTAAAAATTATCATTTGTCAGTAGTATATTATTCACCAGGAATAAATATTTTTTTTCTCAATCTTGTTGATAAACATCGAAACCCCTTAAAAAAAACAAAAAACTTCTGCACCTTTTCTCATGGTGGTAATTGCCAATTAAGAAATAATGGATGGATCAAAACGTCTTCGATCGATCGATCAATCTTGATCTTATCAAAAATTACGAAACTCACTGGTGATTTTGTGTAATATTGAAAATCTAAGTTTTTCCAGTTGCACGCGAATATGTAAGTCTTGCCCCGGGTCGTGAATGATTTATGAGAGGGATCTTTGAAGGGGCACCAATTTTCCCGGCTTCAACGTCAGCTTTCATAGCCTGAGTCCCTTTTCACACTACACTTTTAACACTTTTCTCGCGCCTCTCTTCAACAAGAATGAAGATATCTCGATCAAATTTTTTTATTCATGCAACGTGGGAAAATGTAGACAATTTCATGATCGCGATTCGTGAATGGTCTCGAGAATCTACAATTGAAATTCGGTCAGTAAATTACTGATTCGGTCAGAAATGGTAATTTTTCGGTCTAGAAAAATCATAAACTTTATGAAGTAAAATAATATAATAAAAAATTAAAAAAAATACATGCATGTTAATGTTGTGTGTCATTAAAAATTCGAGTTCAAAAGTTTCACTATCACCAAATTTCGAAAGTAACGAGCTTTCAAAAATGACAAAAAATCGCATGTCTACGAGCGTGCGAAAGAAAAAAACGGCGAAGGTGCACGAAGCCGATGGAACATTGTCGGAGCGTAGCCATAAATTTAAATCCCGCGCGCTTTTCATTTAGGCGCTGCAAGGAATAAGCAGTAATTCACGTGTCGTTTCAAACAATCACGTAACTGTCATCGTGGGCTTTATGATTTAAGGATCGGCCGTGTCTCGATCGTAGCATTTTGATCGGTCGAATGAGCCGCGCTTGAGAAAACGGCGCTTTGGAGAATTATTGTAATAAGACGCGACGTTCGTGAGGAAATTTCAGGAAAAATTCGAAAGGAAATTTCATCGCAGACGTTGTAAATTCATTCAAAATTTTGAATCCCGTAATAATTAATGACGTTCGATTTTTTTTTTCTAGAAAATGAGTTGGAATACAAACAAGTTGCAGGATCAGTTGCGAAAGGTACATGACTTACGGATTTATCGATGATAAGGAAATGAAATTGATTTTGAAAATGTTTTAGATTTTTTGATTAACGATGATTGATAAAGGAAAATTTCAAATTTACGTATGAATGAAGACTTATTTATTGTGTTTGATTTTTCTTGATTTCGGCGTCATTTGCAGTTTTGAAAATTTTCGGGATCATTCATTTTCAATACCTCAATTGATTTTAAAGGCAGGAATAAACAAAATCCTTTTTCGTTGGAAAATGAGTTGGAATACAAACAAGTTGACATGACTTACAGATTTACCGATGATTACGAAATGAAATTGATTTTGGAAATATTTTAGATTTTTTTTATTAACGATGATTGATAAAGGAAAATTTCAAATTTACGTATGAATGATGATTTATTTATTGGGTTTGATTTTTCATGATTTCGGCGTCATTTTCAGTTTTGAAAATTTTCGGGATCGTTCACTTTCAATACCCTAATTGATTTTAAAGGCAAGAATAAACAAAATTTTTTTTTGCTGGAAAATAAGTTGGAATACAAACAAGTTGACATGATTTATGGATTTATAGATG
>JAPYZK010002441.1:0-14079 GCA_030522785.1 Platygaster equestris | reverse complement strand
GTAAAAGCGACTCGCGGAGAGCGCTAATGGAAACCCGAAATTTAATGGGAATCTTACGATTCTATTTCAAATACGATATTTGTTTTTTTGTTTCTTGAACAGAAAATTCATAATGTATAGTCATTCATAGCCGGGTTTTTTCTTGAGATTTCAAAGTGTCTTCTTAAGTGGGCTTCAAGATGCATAGATAAAACTTGAGGAAGAAATCAAAAGACGAGTGATTTAATAAGAAAAAAAAAATCAGCTCGTCACAGCTGCACTGGAGAGTACATTTTTTCGGTTCTCATAAGAAACAAATTATCTCCATTCAATTCATCGTCGCTCAAGTGCTTTTCCGCAGATTTGATCACGCAAAGAGCATCCACAGTTTTTGACGACAATTTTGACCTTTTTGAACTTACAACGTCGGTTTAGATTGAAAAAACTCTCTCAGCATTCGCGTTACTGTGAGGAAGAGTCCTTACAGCATTGACTTATTATGTCAACTCAGGGTATCGTACAGTCTCGTTATCATTTTCTAATTTCATAATTGTTCTCCAAAAATCTGCAAATTCTGTTGCCTCGTGCCAATTAGAAAGAATGTCTTCCGGAATGAAATCGGCAAATGGCATTTTTTGCCATTCGTTCCGTAATTTATTGTTGTCGCCTCTTTCCAGTGTTCCAGCAATTTATAAAATTTTAGACAATGATGTTTCACAATCCATTATATTCAAAGCTGAATCCCAATCGAGAACTTCCAAAATGCTTAGAAATTCGTCATTCGCGTACAATCTCGTTGCGATACCCTGAGCTGATTGAGCGAGAAATAATTTTCCGTTTGCCCTGACTTTTTGAGCCTTCTCGAATTCGATCAACTCTAAAACTGATTCGCACGTACATCCGACTTTTATCAAATCTAGATTTCATTGATTTCCTGAGTCGTAAAAATCGATTGTTGTACAGAGGCTGCGATCTTCTTGCAAGCTTTTAATCGCATGGGGGGTCAAAAATTTGCGACCAACGTCCAACAACAAGAAAAATGATTTTCGACTCAACAAGTGTACTCTCGTTTGCTCGGATTGAAAAAATCCGTTGAAATTATCGAAAAGGGGGAGGACTTCTGCCAAAAAACGAAGAGTTGCGTGCAATCCGAGATCATTGACGTTTTCTTTTAGATCTATTGCGCCGAAATTTTTGAGTTCTCTGTCTACTTGATTTTTCATGAATTCTTCAATCACTTCCCAGCGAATCAAAATTTTTTTGGTGCATTCGAGGCGGCTCAGCCATCTGATTGTGCAATAATGGAAAATTGTGAAGGATTTCCCTTCGCGGATGTGTAATAACTAGCTAAATGAATAGGCTCGTGCTGGAACTCGAATATGAGTCACTATATCTCGCAAAATTCAGTCGATTTTCAGAGGAAAGTTTTTGAATGAATCTTTTGCAATCAACGCGCATTTGTGACAAACGGAAGAAATTGTGATCATCATTGTCTTTTTTCCTAACTTTACCTTGAACGAATTATTACAACCATCCATAACAGAGGCATTGTCGCAAGATGAACTTATAATATTGCCGATAGGAATTTTGAACTTCATTAGTGATTTTTCAAACTCTGCGAACGAGTCCGTTGCTCTCAGTTTTGTGGGGTTTAATTCAATCAATTTAAACAGTTAAATTTTCACGTCTGAAGTTTCAGTGTCTACACACTTCACTAAAAAAGTCATCACTTTTTTCCCTTGAACTTGCCCTGTAGTTTCATCAACAAAAATACTAAACACGATATGCTGCAAAATTTTCCCTAAACGAGCTCTGTCGACCGCGCCGATAACATTCGGTGTTAGGTACCCTATTTTTGTCGACCCTCATTGCATTTCTACAAATTCTTCTGGTTGCTGAGAGGCTTTTTCCAGACAAAATTTTAAAATTTCTGCAGCCTGCCAAAAAGACAAATTTAAACTATTCGCTTTACGTGAAAAATCTATTTCGAGGTGTTTTTTGCTGAGATCAAACGTACCTACTTCTAGTTCAATTTCATGAACTTCTCGGTCGGAAAAAATTTTGACGTTCTTTTTAAAACAATGCCTATATGTTTTTCGGTTTGCGCATGTCGAATCAAGCAATGTACTCCCGTGGCGCAGGTTAGTGCTTCTAGATCGCAGGCAACACAACCGAAAGAAAATTCATCATTTTCTGTTTTCTTGATCCAGTTACGGAATCGCGGGTCATCGAACCAAGAATGTTCGAATTTCCTTAGGGCTCTCTGTTTTGCTCCGACGGAATTGTCGCAGACATTTTCGTTCAATTCACCGTCTTCCTGCAATCATACAACAGGTTTTTGATGTTCAGTTCTATAAACTGTATAACCCTCTAGAAACTGCTGAGTGAACTATTAGAAACCCTACAAACTTCGATAAACTATGCGATATAATTCCAAAAAACGTAAAAAACGCGAGCGAAAAAACAAGTTGTAAAATTCACACGGCCCAAACGAGAAAACGCGAGCGACAAAACAAGTACAAGAACGCGCCCCGAAACAAGATAACGCGGGCGCGAACGAAAGTACGGAAATGCGCACAAAACCAAGAAAACGCGAGCGAAAAACAAGTACAAAAACGTGCACCCAAACGAGACAACGCGAGCGAAAAAACAATTCATAAAATGGGCACAAAAACGAAAAAACGCGTACGCGAAAACGTGATTGCGAGCGAAAAAAAAACGTACGAAAACGCGCGTTGAAACGAAGAAAACGCAAGCGTAAAAACTAGTGCACAGACGTGCACCCGAACGAGACAACGCGAGCGAAACAACAAGTACGAAGATGTGCACTCAAACAAGACAACGCGAGTAAAGGAACAAGTAAGACAATGCACACCTAAACGAGGAAACGCGAGGGAAAAAACAAGGACGAAAACGCGCACAGAGGTGACAAAACGCAATCGGAAAAACAAGTCCAAAAACGTGCGTCGAAACGAAGAAAACACGAGTGAAAAAAGGAGTACAAAGACGTGCACCTGAACGAGACAACGCGAGTGAAAAAACGAGTAAGAAAATGCACACTCAATCGAGAAAACGCGAGCGACAATAAAAATACGAAAACGTGCGCCGAAACGAGAAAACGCGATCGAAAAAGCGCGTACGCGAAAACGCGATTGCAAGCAAAAAAACACTCACGAAATCGTGGAAACTAGAGAACATGAACGCAAACTTCTTACTCACCATAAATGAAGTTGACTTCAAGTCGACATGTCAATGGAACTGGGTCGTCCATGACACGATTTGTGACAATTTCAGAAAATCTCAATGAAATAATATGTGGATGAATTGTAGAGTATTTTATATTTGATTGTTTGAAAAAATGTAGCAAACGATGTACGGAGGTGAGTGTGGTGACTTTTGCTCTGAACGCGAGACAAAAAAGATGACTATTTTGGCGAAGGACCCAGATCCATTGTGGGTGGTGGAAAGAATTTTTGGTCGGGGATTTTCGCAGGGAGGGGCATTCATGTTTCTGGTTTTTCTCTTTTTTGTCTAGTCATAAACTACTACTTAACGCGCATCTGCTTGGAGGGCGGAAAAGGATAATTTTGCAGTGCTGTCGAAGACAATAGATTGTTTGATGGATCGAAAATTCGGAAACAAGCCGGAAGTCAAAAACGATCTGTAAAAACCCATGTCTACTGTGGTTTATACATTATTCAATGACTACATTAATGCATAAAATAACATCATTATCCATTAATTACTGAATTACTGAAACGTCTGCAAATTATCTACAAAACTTAATGTTTCGGAATAGATTGTACTGGCATTTTCGTCAGTACGTAATATATTTTGATATGATCTCTTTGAAGATGGAATCAAAATAAGAATAGTCAATGAATTGATCCTTAGTATAACTACAGTAATAGAACTCTTATCACACGTGGATTACACACGGAGATTCTCGAAAATGACGGAAACGTGCACGCGGAAAAACACGTACGAAAATGTGCACGAAAACGAGATGACGCGACCGCGAGCGAAAAAACCCGTACAAAAATGCGCACAAAAACGATACAACGTGAGTGAGAAAACATAATTGCATATTATAGTTGCAACAAATCGAAAAATATGATAATTGTCAAATAACATCATATATTGATATATACATAAAAATAGACATTGAATAACAATATATATTGTTATTCAATATCAAACGTAACGTACAATATTCCTTAAAACACGTGTACACAATTTTTCATCGAAGGATTTGATTTTTTCGTTAACATTTTGTAATGACTAACTCATGTTTCGAAAATAATGTATTTTATTACAAAAATAATAAATAAAATAAATTCAAAATAATAATAGTCATAATAATGAAATAATAATAATAATAATAATAATAATAATAATAATCTATAATAATAATATAAGATTACAAATAATCTTTTCGACAATATTTTTGTCATTTGAGAAAAAAAAAACAAAAAAAAAACCAGGAAACTCAACCCTCTCTTCCGAGACGCCGAACACGAAAAAAAGGATTTTTTTCTTCAGCACAACTTCAAGCTGCTGCAGCACATCTGTTATCGCTATTCTGGCGCCTGCCAATATGATATGCTGTGGTAGCACTCCTGGATGTGCTCAAAGAAAAGTAGCTATTGCAGCAAGAGTCCGTTGCCAATGCAGCATAACAAACTTGTTGGAGCACCCAATTATTCGCGCTACCAGAGCACATGCAAAATGATGAAGTAGCACATATAACAGTTATCTCAGTCAATTTTAATAGCCGATTTCGCCAATTATCCCTGCAGGTACTATGTTTCTGATTGCTCACTACAGTAACTTATCCTCAGTGTATTGACAAATCTGATTTGCTGCAATTGTCTATATTTGTAGTAGCATCAGCATTTTAGATTTAAAACTATAAACACTATTAGTTGTCAGTATAGCAATATTGACTAAGTAACCTTACAAATTTTCCTAGCTCTGTACACACAAGGGTGTGATCACTGCAACACTCCATTTCCAGTGCTTCACTAAATCTTATTGTCTACGATAGCTATATATTCCTAGCAGCCATAACACATCAACTTTGCTACCGGTAACACTTAAGCTTGTTACTTCAGCATTATAAATTGACTGTCACTGCAAATTCTGCGAGGTCTCTATTCACAGTAAAGTATTACCTACAACAACTGACTTTGAGAGCATTCACAAATCTTATTTGCTACAACAACCGATATCCCCGGAAAAATGAGCCCATTACATATGCCAGCTGAAACATTTTGAGTTGTTCGTTCAGCATTTTTAAGAGGCAGAAATGAGAAACATTGTGAGCTGTGCTACCTACCGTGAATAATTAAATCAGCTGATTCGTTCAGCTACTGCATCAGCTTATATTAGTCAAAATAACGGAAAGACTCAACTTTGACAGCATTATCTCCCTGCTAACGCAGAAAGTTGCTCCAGCTTAAGCAACGTATGTTCTTAGCTATTACTGTGTTTCCAAAAGCTAGCAATTAATATTTCTCTGCAAAGTATCAACAAATGAGATTTGCCAGTATAATCTATCGAACTTGTTTAGTCAGCACAGTGTACACATTTGCTCGTCAAGTTTCAAGGTTATACATGCTATTTTTGCAATCAATATCAAAACGTGTTGACAGTATAATGCATCAGGTTTTATTAGATAGGAATATTGTCTGAAATAAAAATTACAATCATTCATCGTCGTTTTCCGTGGTTATTGAACAACTATGGAAAGAGTTGTCAAACAAACGAGTTCAGAATAAGAATTCTTCAACAGACACATGCAAATTTTTCTCAATAGAAATACACAAAAACGCAATTACACCTATCGTGATATCATTGGAATAAACATATCAAATGAAAATTTTATTACATCCAATGCAGGGTCGATATTATTTTCGAAGTATATACTAATTGTAGAATTACTTATCTAAGTACACGCTAGCATTCGCAAAAGGAACTTGACAACACAGCCTTGACGGTAAAGATTTGCACATGAAATAAAATTTGCACCACAAAAGATGCAAATCCGATCATATATGAGTTAAATAGACATGTTTGAATAACACATCGGACTTCGACAGTACTCCCAACAGTATGAATCTACATTATAAATGGAACTCGCATTATGAATAATACAGTACATTACGTATCATACAATACAGTACATAATCGTCTTTAGTTGTATCGTTTTGAGCTTTTCTTGTGTTGTTGTTGCAAGAGGTATTTGAGGAATCCTGCTGATTAACATTTTTTTTAACCTGACTTTATTAGCAATTGTAGTTATAATTTCTGAAGATAATCTTGAGTCAAATATGGAAGCAAATCCGAAGTTATTTTTTCATCTAGAAAAAAAAATCATTCGAAAAGCACAATATTTGATTATTAGTATGAAATCTTTTTCCACATTTTATTATTCATTCCAAAAAAAAAAATTAATTATTTGTTATACTTTATATACACTTAATGTAATTAGCCGAAACTAGTTATTTGCAGATTTTCATGATTACAGTACCAGTTTGAAAAAACTCCTATCTCCGACGACAGCGAAATTAGGTTTTCAGGAATGGTCCCACTCATAAGTTAATGAATATTGAGTTTTCTGATACACAATTTTACACATTTATTTCGAGTGATAATAGCTAGTAATCAGCAGATTTTTATGGTCGTAGTAAAAGTTTGAAAAAAACTCCTATCTCCGACGACAGAGAAATTAGGTTTCCAGAAATTGTTGTATTCACAGCTCAATAAATATTGCGTTTCTCAGTCTGCAATTTTACACATCTTTTTCTAGTAATAAGAACTAGTAATTAGCAGATTTTCATGGTCATAGTACCAGTTTGAAAAAAACTCTCATCTCCAATGACAGCGAAATCAAGTTTTCAGACATTGTTCAACTCATAACTTAATGAATATTAAGTCTTTCAATCTGAAATTTTACACACTCATTTTTAGTAATGAAAATAACTGATTTGCATATTTTCATGGTCATAGTACCCGTTTAAAAAAAACTGCAATCTCCGACGACAGCGAAATGAGGTTTTCAGAAATTGTTCGAGTCATAATTTCATGAATATTGAGTTTTTTGATCTGCAATTGTACACACCCATTTCTGGTGTCAAGAACTACTCATTTGCAGATTTTGATGGTCACAGTACCAGTTTAAGAAAAACTTTCATCTCCGACGACAGCGAAATTAAATTTTCAGAAATTGTTCAACTCATAGCTTCATAAATAAGTAGTTCTGAACACTAGAATTTAGTGTGTAAAATTGCAGATTCAAAAACTATGACCATGAAAATTTGCGAATAAGTAGTTCTTATAACTAGACATGAGCGTGTGAAATTGCAGATGAAAAAACTTAATATCCATTGAGTTATGACTTAAACAATTTATGAAAACTTAAGTTCGCTGTCATCGGTGGTAGAAGTTTTTTTCAAACTGGTACTATGACCATAAAAGTCTGCAAATAAGAAGTTTTTATTTCTAAACATGAGTGTGTAAAATTGCAGATTTAAAAACTAAATATTCATTCAGTTATGACTTGAACAATTTTCGAAAATTTAATTTCCCTGTAGTCACAGATGGAAGTTTTTTTCAAACTGGTACTGTTACCATTAAAATCTGCAAGTCCGTGGTTTTCAACAATAGAAATGAGTGTGTAAAATTACAGATCGAAAAACTCAATATTCATCAAGTTATGAGTTGAAAAATTTCTGAAAACTCAATTTCGCTGTCATCGGATATAGGAGTTTTTTTCAAACAGTTACGGTCACCATTAAAATCTGCAAGTAAGTAGTTTTTAACACTAGAAATGATAAAATTAACGACAAAGAAACTCAATATTCATTAAGTAATGAGTTGTACCATTTCTGAAAATTTAATTTCGCTGTCGTCGGAGATGGAAGTTTTTTTCAAACTAGTACTATGACCATAAAAATCTGCGAATAAGTAGTTCTTATTACAAGACATGAGCGTGTAAAATTGCAGATTAAAAAACTTAATATTCATTGAGTTATGACTCAAACTATTTATGAAAACTCAATTTCGCTGTCACCGGAGATGAGAGTTTTTTTTAAACTGGTACTGTGACCATGAAAATCTGCAAAAGATTAGTTCTCGACACCAGAAATAAGTGTGTGAAATTGCAGATTGAAAAACTTAATATTTATCGAATTATAACTTGAACAATTTCTGAAAACTTAATTTTGCTGTCATTTGAAATGAGTTTTTTTCAAACTGGTACTACGGCCATCAAAATTTGCAAATAAGTAGTTCTTATTCCTATGAGTGTGTAAAATTGCAGGTGAAAAACTCAATATTGTTTATCAAATTTATCATATTTCGTAATTCCATGAGATTATAAAAGAACCAGAAAAGTTCATCAATTCGAAAGTCACGAGAAAATTATGAATATTCAAATAATCCTGGTATCATTAAATATTCAAAATTTCTAGAAATAAACTAAAATTTCCAGATTGCAGAAAAGTGAAAAAAATTGAAGAAGTAAAAAATTGCGGGAATGTCAGAATTTTCATTATTGAACCTCTCATCCGAAAATGTTAGTATACATAAATTTCATTGTGAAACGAAAAATTCGTGGAATAAAAACGCGGAAAAACATTACCATCCACATAATAAAATCTAGTACATCCACATGAGGAGAAATCGCGTGCTGACGTAGCAATAGCGATTGCCGAGCCAGCACGAGGCAGTGCTTCCGCAGTCTGTTTTTCGGTGCTCTCCCAGCACTGAAAGGTGCTCGCTTAGCAACGCCAACATGCTGTGCCAGCACGAGATTTCTCCCCGTGCATCGATGATACACATAATGAAAAATTGTGGGAAATTTCTAATTGCCCCCTTCTCCACGCCATTCACAAATTTTTTGACATGAGACAAAAAATCTCAAAACCAGTTAAAAATTTTTTACATTTAAAAACAAACTTTCACAAGAATATACAATGCCCTCGGAATTGTGAACATACCTTCAAACTTCTTTATCGTTTCCTCGGTGATATTCCACGATGTAAGAATATTCCGTAGAGAATCGCTCATGTTGCACAGAAAGTCGGAAGTGAATGAAACAATGCACTGGATTTTTTTAGATTTTTTAGCAACTCACTAATTGTCACGAATGCACGTGAACGGCTGCCGCGGTGGAAGTGGGTGAAAGAAACCGAAAAAGGCTGGGCCCAGCTGGGCCTCAGGGCCCTGCGCGGAAAAAATTAATGGCGCTGCCTTTGACATTTCGTGTATTAGGCGCGCGTTATTTAAAAACAGAGTCGTCCGATAGAACAGTTTGCACGAAATTGTCTAACTCATAACTTAATATATATTGTGTTATTAAATCTGCAATTTCACACAAATTTTATTTCACACAAATTCCAGCAAATTTCATGCAAACGCACTTGCATGTAACCGTTTAAACGAATTTTAATATTGGATGCGTCCGAAAATTTGCCCAAACGTTTCTGCGAACACTTCACATGGAAGTTTTGCAAAGTTTGTGCAAAATTTGCACAAAAAATGGTCTCATCTGTTGATAACACAGTGAATCTGGGCATGCCGCAACTTCTCAATGATAAGGTATGTTGAAATTTTGCGGCGTGCATTAGCAGCAAGAAACATAATATGCCACAGCCATGAGGAATATGCTCTTTTTCAGCAATAAAAGATGCTGTAACTGCTAGCAGCATACTTTTTTTAGCACATTGAAATTACTTTCAATAACATTTAATACAACCTCCAACGACTGTACGTCATCAGCTGTTCAAGGTCGACCGAATATGCTGCAACAGCTAAAAATTTGGTTATTTCAGCATAGAAATATGACATGAAACAACAAACTATATTATTTTTACCCCTTATAAATGATATGCTGGTCAATGTTGACTGAAAATGCTACAACAGCTAGAAAATTTTGTTATTTCAGCATGTGAAGATAACATGGAACAACACATTTTATTCTTTCCACCACCGACGAGTAATATGCTACTCAATGGAAACTAAACATGCTACAGCAGCTTAAAACTTGGTTGTAACGGAATGTTTATATTGAGTCCAGCGAAGCAGCATCATAACCTCTGACAGCTCAAAGACACGTGCTTTTTTAGCAAACCCAAAAATGCTGTAGCAGCTAAGATGTGAGTCATACAAACATGGCCGAATTTGTTCCTCCAACCAAAAAAATTCAGTTATAGGAGCAAAAAAGAAGATGCAGTAGCAGCTGTGTACATTGCTAATTTAGCATTGTGTATTGGGTGTACTAGCATTACTACGGCAGCACATCTGATATGTGCTTTTACAACCAATCCTTTTTTTCCGTGAACGGTTCATAGAATTGATGATTTCCAATCCAATGTACAGGTTTTCTTTTGGAACGTTCGACAAAGAAAAATATATTACGAGTGTTTTGTCCTTTTCGGATATTACTCGGTTATACGTTTCTTTTTTTCCACGGACAATTTTTATCCGGTTTCATGCGTACGTAGAATTTTTTTTCATGTTCCGGACTTATCAATCCAACTATTTTGCTCATAACTGAACCCTAACCATTGAACTTACATTTTATCACCACATTTTTTCTTGATATTTTGAATGAAGTACACATACGAATGTTTTACTTCCAATATCTCTTGTGTATTGAAAGTTCCTTCAACAGGATTCCCTTGATAATCAATGATTCTGTACGTTACTGGATCAGTTTTTCTCACGCGATCAATTGTGAATATTTCAGTAGTCCAATCAGGTGTATAACCTTTTCCGAAAATACGTTTGTACTTAAAGATTCAAATCTTATCACCAACTTTGAACTTTTGCTTTCCTTTTCGTAGATTTTTTTCGAATACGGTATTTGGAAGTGTCTTTTCATTACCTTTAGTAACATCTTCAGGTCTCATTTAAATTGTTCGATGTTTTGTTTTATTATAAGTAGATAGTTTTTGCGATAAAATAATAATTCAATTGAAACTTCTCTGCAATGAAAACCTTCTCCACATTTCGTTATTTAACGAGCGATTAAATCGTTCACATATAGAAACTTTTATTCCGGAAAATGTTGAATGCATATTAATTCCTCGTTGAAGCATACCCGGTCGAAAAAAAATAGACCGGCCAAATTGAATAGATATCGTCCCGAAGTCGGTCCAATATCGCGCGGGCGAGATCTGAAAACGCAACGTCGGCCCGATATCGCCCGACATCGGCCAGGCGAGATATGAACAGTTGACCTCGGCCCGACATCGCCCGATATCGGCCAGGCAAAATATGAAAACGCGATATCGGCCCAAGGTCGCCCGACATTGGCGTGGCGAGATACAAAAGCATAATATTGTCATTGTACAAAAGCTGTCAAATTTTAATATTTTATTTAATCAGTCATCATATTCATTCATCGATGCTTCATTTTGATTATTTTAATGCCGTTACATTTCAAGTAACTGAGCAAAATGGACTGGACATCATTGAGACTGAGTCAATGTCGCGTACTCGCATCAAGACCGAGTACGGGATAACGCTCCCTATCCCCGACATGGCGACGTTTGACATATTGCAGAAAGAATTGCTAAGTACTTCGGAGTGGAGGGATAGATTGGTAGATTTAATAAATTTTAGTTACTTTAATAGGGAAAATCCTTGAACAAATAACTAATTTTTGACTATATACGAATAAGAATTAAAATTATAATAATTAAATAGGTGGATTAGTAAATAAATTGAATCATAATGAAAAATTATTTGTAAATCAGTATCGAAAACGTAATAAATTGGTTAATCAAATAAATTTCATTTATTTCAATGAGGAACATTTTTGACAAAATAACTAATTTTTGATTATATGACAATGAAAATAAAAATTATATCATTCAGCGAATAATATTATTAATAAATATCATGTATCACTCCAGTGAGTTCAATTATTTATATACATAAGCTTATCATTATATGAGTTTTTCATCACAACTAACATTATTGGAATAATCATAACGTTTCTACCATTCCAGCTAACATTGATGAAGTACGCCACGGGCCCGAAGATGGACTTGAAAGAAGTCGTCAGATCCGTGGCAAAAACGGTGATGTCAAAAAACTTGGCAGGAAAATGTCATGCTCGCTTGAAAACTGTGGAAAAACAGTCGTTTTGAGCGACCAATGCGTACGCGATATTCGAAAGTACGTTTTTATGTTATACTTTTACATAGAGAAAAATAATTACACAAAAAGCAATTAATGACATCCATTTTCTTTCACAGGTTCTATATTGTCAAGATTTGCTCTCAAGGACGACGCAGGGAAAATAACATGCCCGATAACCAGAGAGCAAATCCTCTCCGAATTAGGGCATGTTCTTGCCAAACATAAAGATTGCGACGGAGATCGCTCACATCGAAGAAAAAGTACCGACTCGTAATTTAAATGTATCGGTTAGATTAGTTTCGTAGGTAGCAACAATGCGCAGAAAATGACAAGTCTTTTGTGAATAATTGTTTTTTTATGCATCCATCCCCATAAATTAAAATCGGGTGGGCGATATCACCCGAGATCAGCTGGCGGATATCGCCCTACATCGTCAGGGCGATATCGCCCGACATCCGCTGGCCGACATGCCCCAAGTTTGAAAGCGTTATATGCCGACGTCGGCCCGAGCTCGGCCCGATCTCGTTTTTCGATCTCGCTGATCGGAAAACGAGATCGGACCGATGACGGGCCGAACTTTTTTTTCAGACCGGGTAAGTTTTTGAGAATCTTTATTTTAGAATTCCTTGTCTTGATCAACATGTAGATTTCTAGGTTGACGATTTTTTAAATCAAAAACTGTTTCCATAGCTCTTGCAACATCTGAACCACTTTTTGATTCTATTGGCACTGCCTATGCGAATTCAGATGAATTATTGATAATTGCCAGTGGAAATTTATATCATATGTTTTGTGTAGCATAAATTGTAAGATTAACTGAATCAGCTTACCACGTCTCATCGAATCCACGTATATCAACATGCCGTCTTTCATACTTTTTTCGTACTGGTTTATGTAACTCATTAACTAAATCACGTTTAAAATCCATCCTGCTCCAGTCCAATCACTCCAGAGTCCAAGTTCTTAATGAGTGTAACGTTTTTCGTGATGAGGTTTTGTAGAGCCGTATACTTGGGTCGATAATTTTTTTCTATTATTTCTCAGATCTTCCTGGAGAGCTCGAACAGCGGGTAAATTATTATTTTTATCAATTTGAATCAGTCTAGATTCTAGAATCTTGATATCAGACGTATTGCGAAGAATAAGTTCTTCAAGTGTCTTGAAGTCGAGTCAATCATGCTGCATTTTTAGTTCTAAATTTTGTATTGCACTTCGATTTCCCTCAACTTCAGAATAAATTAGATTCATTGCGAGTGTAATAATGTTATTGGCAGTTTGCAGTGTTACGCCATCCGTCGATTGTTTTGGTTGACTCATATTACATAATCGTTTATAATGAATATAATATTGATCATCATAAGTTAGTTTAAATCCAGTCCCAGGAGGACCCCGGGTACCTGGAGTTCCAGTATTTTAATCATATTTATATTAATAAATAATATTAGCTTCTCGCAACTCTTCCCTCATAGAATTGATTTCATTTGCATGACTATTGTCTCCGGTGGCTTGTAATGCTAAAAGTGATTGGAGTCGTTCAACTTATCTTTCAGGATCGTCCTAGTAAACGTAATTGGTATGATATTGCGATAATTTTGCAACGTTGTACATACTGTGACTGTGACGAGCGGGCTCGTCCAGAAGGACCCACTGTACACAACGGCCTACAGTAGCCCTGTGGTGGGAGAATGTTTCAAGGGTTTTATGAATGATAAGAACTCCAAAATACGTTTAACTTACGTTTATTTATCTTTAAAACAATATTATTTCTTACACGATCTTTACAATATTTGTTTCATTCCATTAATCCGCAACCTCTCGAACACTCTTACAAACTTCCTATTAACGCTTCTTACTTTTAATGATTATCGATACTCGATAATTTCGCAGTAAATTGTAAATAACTCTTATTCTTGATTTGGCGGCTCTGACAATGCCTTGTAATTGCTT
>JAPYZK010002440.1:0-14090 GCA_030522785.1 Platygaster equestris | reverse complement strand
CTGTATTGCCCGACAATCTTTTTTACTTTTTAAAGTATTTTTTTGTGGATATCACTTTTTTTTGTAACATTTCCGTGCGATATTTTACTGAATTACAAATTCATAAACTTTTCATTGATTGGACATTTTTAACTCCTGAATTTATATCATAAAATTAAAAAATAAGAAACTTGATATTTCATGAGTTTGATCCGCATAACACGTCTCCAAATATACATTATAAAGTTTATATGTGTGAAATTCATGAATCTGCCGACCAAATTTATAATAGAGATTCATGAGATGAATTTCGAAGTACAGAGTTTAGTAAAAAATATACCGTGAATTTTATAATTAGAAATTTTTGTACACATCAAAGTGAATTTTTATCTGTGTATTGTAAAGATTAAAAAATTTCCAATGTCAAATGAAGTTCCAAAACATGTAAATATCCAAACTTTTTTATTTTGAAATTTTCCACATTTTTTCGAGCAGAATATTATACATAAAGGAATTAAGAAATGAGCATTTTTTACTGTTTGAATCATTCATACAGTAAAAATGTAACTAGAGTTCTTAAAAAACTATTCATTTGTATTATCTTGATTATTTCGAAACTGGTAAAGTTTCCACACTTTTTCGCTCCAAAAACGTTGCACAATATTTATACTTATATTGACGGATAAAATATAATAATTTTTTTAATGCTAATTTTTCATATAATACGTTTTTATCCTAAAATCAAGCTATATTATTTTCAACTCCTGGAAAACCCGAAGTATTCTGAAAATGCGTGGTAAAAATATGCTTGATAATACATAATACAATAATATGTAACTTATAATAATATAATGTATAGCGAAATTATGCATTTTCTAAGAAAAATGTCAATATAGTCAGATTTATACGGAAATCAAAAATGGTTTTGACTTGTAACAATTAAAAAATGCGTTTTTTTCATATGATATGTTGCAAAATATTTTTTGTATACATTTTCAAACTACTCTCAAATTTCGATTCGTTATTTTTAATATTCCCTCCAAGAAGACTCATAAGTTCAAAGTTAAAATACTTTAATCTCCAAATAAAAATATTAATTTTTCAATATCAGTAATTTTTCATGACAGAAATTTGTAGAATAATCCCGAGTGCTTGAAACGTTGAAAATTTATTGATTATAAAAAAGTATTCTTTTTTTTATAAAGAATCAGTAAAGTATACTTTATTGGTCGAAACCCGGAAGTAAAACTAGGTTATAGTTTTTTAACATTGCGGGCTCCTTGCCTAGTTCCCGTGACACGAAGATCAATTATTATGAATATTATTCGAAAAAACCTAATAGTTGTCATTCACCTGTCATAACAGCGAGTCGCTGCCAACAATGAACAAACGTTCTCGTATGACAGGTGGATGACACTCATGTCCACTTGCAGCGCCTCTGGCGCACTTTGGCGGCGAGGCGCCAAGATGGACATTTTCTGGACCAATCAGACAGGCACTTAATTTTTTCGCTTAAGCGAAACGGGAAGATGGCCGACCTCACTGTGAATCACGACCGTGATTGGTTAACGCCGCTCGAGAGAGCATTGGCATTGGTTACACGCACACATTTACCTATGCGTGCGTAATCTTTCGGGAAAGGAAAAGCGTTGAATGTATTGTCTGCCTGTATTGCCCGACAAAAAATTCTATCGAATTTTTCGATCCAATATTGCTATTTCTGGAAACACCAATTTATGAATACGAATTTTTTATCGACAAATTTTTCGTATCACGAAAAATGACAAATTTCACATTTCTGAGTTATAGAAACTTGAATGTACATTAATTTACGAACTCGAATTAAGGATTTGAGTTGATTAAATTGAATTGATCTACTTTTTGTAATTTCAGATAAGTGAATACAAGAATCTGAGTTGGGAATTTAAACATTTTACGATTCAAATCGGAAAATTTCCAAATTCAACATTTTGGACCCTCATAATTTCGATTCTTATAAGAATTTCAAAAATCTTATAAGGTGTCCAAATTCCTTATAAGATTTCCTATTCTTATAAGATTAACCTTATATAAACCTTATAAGATTCACAATTCTTATAAGGTTGGCCTTATAAAAACCTTATAAGAAAAAAATTTTTATACCGATATTTTCTTATAAGGATTTTTTTTCTTATAAGGTTTTTATAAGGTCAACCTTGTAAGAATCGTGAATCCCATAAGGTTTATATAAGGTTGATCTCATAAGAATAGGAAATCTTATACGGAATTTGGAAACCTTGTAAGATTTTTGAAATTCTTATAAGAATCGAAATTATGAGGGTCCAAAATATTGAATTAATTTTGATTTTTTTTTCCTTCTCTTTGTACAATGATGTGTGAACGATAATAAAAATTCACTACTTCTAGTTTCGATGTAAGCTATTTTAGTTTTCGATAAATGCATTTTTTAGTTGCCGCGCTCGGGTTCGACTGCGCGCGTTAGGTGCGATACTGCGCTCCGATCATATCGAAGATGTGAAGCGTCACCTTTGCATTTAAATATCATACGAATCTGTGGAAATTATGGGAAGACTAACTCATAATGCAAAAACAGATCACTAAATCGCACAGGTTTGTATGATGTTGAAATGCGAAGGTGACGCTTCCCATCTTCGATATGATCGGAGCGCGGTACCGCAGTCGAACCCGAGCGCGGCAACTAAAAAATTCATTTCTCGAAAACTTATATAGCTTACATCGAAATTGGAAGTGGCAAGTTTTTTTTATCGTTTACAGATTATTTTATGAAGAGAAGAAAAAAATAAAAACTACCGAAATTTAAAAAAATCACTTTTTAGTATTTAATCGCAAAATTGTTGACTAACAATTGCTAAAATATTTACAGAACTTAAATTATTCAAAACTAGATGGAAAATGCTAACTGTTACGTATGCATTCAATTTTCGATTAGACTGACAGGTTCCGACTTACGAGTGCTTGAAAATGGACCGATTTCGGAACAGTCAAATTTCCAAAAAATCATATTTTCGAAAAAACACCTGAAAAGTAATAAAGAAATAATACGTATCGAATGTTTTTTGACTAAGAATTGAAAAAAAAAAATACCCAATGGAAATCTAAAATTTGAGTGTGAAAACTAGATGGAATGACCCAAATGGAGAAGTATGAAATTTCAAAATCGAACCTACTTTCGTATACAGTTCACAAAATTTACTGCTTAGCCTAGACGTTTCGTGTTGAATAAAAAGACTCCGATTTTGAAATATCAAACCCTTGAAACTATCATTCAAATTTTTGACTTTTACAGTTCAAGAATGTTTTAGATCAATAATTTTTAAGTACGAGAAAGAGAACTTGAAACTCAAAATTGGAAACCTCTCCCACTTTTTCCCCCTCATTTTGCACTGGATCTTTACTTCACTGAAGTTTCACTCAATTTTAAAATTGTATGCTTATATGAATAACATTGATAACCGAATTTATTTGTACGTTTCAGCGCCAGAACATGTACTATTTGCATGGCCATGGTGTACATGCATCGGTTTTATTGTTGGCACCCAATCCAAGTGTTCGAGCCGAGGGTTGTCGCGGAAACTTCGTTATATTTGGCTGCAAAATCCTTGGACGATTACCACTCTGCTCGGAGGATTCTCCACGTGTCTTCATATCTAATAGACACGAAAATTGTGCAGCTCGAGTCGAAGGTACATTTATTTTCATAACAATCTCCAAAAAAATGAGTTTGCATCAAATTTAATGTTCGACCGAATGTTTTGTGTATTATTTATTATGTCATATTTTTTTAATGACAGTGTACATTATTTCATTCCGTCAGACTTTCGGTGGGATTGTTGGATATGCATAATTTTAACAATTTTATTGACAAAGTTGACTTTAAATATAACATGTTGCAAATTGTACGTTTGTACACCGAAATCTTGAAAATTTTATATTTTTGACTACAACTGTAATTTGATGTTGTTTTTTTTTTAATGATATATATCAAATTTCTGAATTGAAATTTTCGGCAAAATTACGATTCGAATTCGAGAAGAAAAATAAAAAAAAAAAAAGGATGCATTTCTGCACGAAAATTTGAAGGATGGAAAAGGGCAAAATTCCAGTAATTTGGTCGTAATTTGAGATGTGTGACATATTTAAAACGATTAACAATTATGAAATTAAAGGCTCAAGTGAATAAATGATTGCAAAGTCTGGATCCAAAAATATTTTTACTTGAATAACAAAATATGAAAGTTAAACATTTAAACTTCCAAACCTAGAAAAGTTCACTTTTCGAATTTTCGAAATTTTAGAAGGTAAAATAACAAACATACAAACATGAAAATTTGCAGCAAACGAAAATGGAATTCAAAAAACGTAATTTCCGTTCGAAAAAATTTGTATTAACTACTTTTATTTTCAAATCCAAAAAATGGAATACTTCAAACGTTGAAAATTTTTTCATTTGATACAGATTATAAAAGTATCACGACATTCAGACTTATTAACTTTCTCATTCGATGAACAAATTATGAATAACAGAATTGAATGACTCAATCATTGAAACAATAGCAAAATGCAAATCTAAAAATTGCATAACTCCATACTTAAATAACAAATTACGACGATGAAAAACGTATTTTCATTGAAAATAAGGATATTTCGAATAAAGGAAGGTCCTATCCATGACCAAAGTTCGCGCAAACTTTGTGAAAACACAAGCGTTTGCGTAAAATGCGCACAAAGTTTTGCGAAAACCTTTCATGTGTCTAAAACACAAATTATATGATAGGGAAACGTGGGGCAAAGCGGGGTATTGATAATATCTCTTTCCCAACGCCATGGAGAAATATACTATTCCGGATTAAGTCAACATAATATGCATTAAAAAAATTTGGAACTTCGTTTTGAAACACCCTCGAGCTTTTCCATGCGTATTCATAAGTTTTTATTCAGAAGTGTCGCTGTGATGACGAGTGTCTTTTGTTTTGTTGCATCGTTGTAATTTTTGAAGAGTTTAAATACAAAGTATATAATATTGATCTATATTTAAAATAAAGAAGTTTTGTATCATTTTACATTGCATTATCTCGCGCTTTTAACAAGTGTAATTTTTTTCTTTTTCAAGCAGAATTGTGTTTTTCACGAGTCATAATGAAAAACATGCTCTAGGGGCAAAGCGGGGTAGAGCAAAGCGAGGCAATGCACAACGCTAAGCGGTGCATTACCTTACTTCGACCCGCATAGCAGCATTATTAATGTTCATCGTATTTATCGTAAATAATTATTCATCACTAATAATCGTATTTTTCATAAGAAAAACAGCAATTACAAAATCAACTTAAACCACGAAAAAACTGATTTTCTGTCAGATGTTATTTTTGTATTTTTGTTCAGAAAAATGCAACGAATGGTTTTTCAACAACTAATTGTTTAGAAATGATTGAATCAATGAAGATTACGAGATTTTTGTTAATGCGAACATAATTATTTCGTGACTGAAAAAAGTACCCCGCTTTGCCCCAGGTAAGGGGCAAAGCGGGGCAAAAACACTTTTTTCAAAGTCGCTGAAAACCATAACTTGACGTAACAAATTTTCGGGGTAGAAAAAGTTTTCTGCTGTGTCAATATGTACTTAATACAGCGCTTATTGTTTTCTGCCATTAATATATCGTTAATATACCAAAATGTCCCCGCTTTACTCCCTGTTCTCCTACTTCGTTATTATGTTCCAGGAAATGGAAAATCTGAAGGAAAAACTGTTCATGATGGAAGATTTGATGCTATCAACATTCTGCTTCAATGTAGATGTTATACTCCCGCACGGTATCATTATTGGCATTGGCAAAGAGTTGAAACGTGAGTTATTAATATGTATTTCATAACTGGTACGTTTATTTCTTTCAGTTCTCTTTAGTTTTTTATGATTTGTTACAGTCCATAAGGAGCTCATCAAATCTGCATACGATTTCGCGACGGAAAGGTACGATTTCACGACGAAAATTCACTTTTTAAAAATAATAGAAGATTCTTAAAATGTACATTTTTGAAAAAAAGAACGTTATGACATTTATATAACGTGAGAGGTTCAATTATATCACCCGAGTTACTTTCGTTTTCCGGTTTTTATGTCCCCATGAGGCCCATTCGAAAATTTCCTTTATTTTTTGTACATGCGCGCAAATTCGGCCAACTTTTGGCTGACCCTATCAATAGACTGCGAACACTTGGTAACAACATCGGTGAGACCTGCGATTTGTATACCTCGCCCTTTTGATTCTTACTCTAATGTTGATACCTTCGTCTCACTCTGTCAATGAATTTGCTTTTTCTTTTTTATGTCTCTTTAATATTGTATTTCCGTAGCTTCTGACTTATCTTACTTTAAGTTGCTTCACTGTATCGATTTATCTTATATATATTGTAAACTGTGTAACATATAATGGAGAAACCCGTGGATTTTGAATGAATAATAATAATAATAATAACGTGACCTCATAAATCATTTTATTAGGCAACTTGTCTATATAAGCGTTCTATAAAAATTCGAATACATCGATCGTGATTGTGTTTCATTATGAAATTAATTAGTTTATTGTGTCTCATTTACAGTTTGATAAGGACAACAATGTGTGTACAGTACCGTGCTGTGACAGTAGCTTGCTTTTGCATAGATATAGCAGCAAGAGACGTACGTTACTGGGTAATTAAGATGATTAATTTTTTGTTATGAATCATGAAAATTGCATTTTCATGGATGAAAATAACCTCTACGTATTTGCTCGTAGATACCAAGGGACAAAAACGGAGATAGGTGGTACGCGAGCTTTGATCCGTGCCTAAGTCAAAAAATGCTGAAAGACATGAGGGATGAATTCCCCATACCACACGAAATGTCTCCGAAAAAACACGACGAAGAGGGCAAATACACGAAATGAACGAAGTTCGCGAAGTTGACGTATTAGTCTACTTCTCTAGTTCGCCAAAAACTCTGAATTTCGACATTTACCATGGAATATAAATATTTGAATGAAAAAATATCGACCGACCTTGGAATTTCTTGGAGAACACTTATTTCATGTAACTTGACTGCGTATATTTTAATACTCAAGATGAATCAATGCGGGCAATTTTGTTGAAATAAATAACGTGAAGAAATTTTCAATCGAAATATTGTAAACCGTAGAAGATTCAATGAAACTTTAAAGTTGACCTCAAAATTCAGAAAATTTTGAGATGCAGAATTATTGAACGACCGCGAGATTAGAACTCGAGAATTGTATCATTTTTTTAATGTAAAAGCGAAAGGTAACAAATTATGATGTGCTCAGTCTGAGTATTCAAAAATTATAAAATTATTATTTTTATTCTATTATTAAATATATATAATATATAATATAATAATATATTATAATATATAATATATTATTATATATATATAATATATTATAATATAATAATATCATATATTTTATTATTATTGAATTATTATTTTATTTATAATAAATTTATACATTTTTGCGAACCTAAACACTGAATTACGGAAATTAAAATATTTCGAATTAAAATCCAGTTTGACGTCGTATTAAAAGACGAAATACTTTTTTTAGAAGTAGTAAAAAATGAAAAAAACATGACAGTTATTGTAGTTTTTTAATTGTTTTTTGTTTTCCTTGCTTCTGCCTCAAGCTAATCGATGAATCGATGTATTTTCAAAATGAATAAATGAAATTTTCAGTAATTATACATGTTTTTTCTTCCTATGGCCATTTATATTCACACTTCGATTATTATATCATCCGGATGATATCGTCACTACGGGCCCGTAATGACGGTAGTGATGAAGAATCTATTGGCAAATTTTGAATCCTGCATTCATTCCAAAAACTACCGCTAGAGGCGCTGGTAGCAACATCAACGCTAGCGCAAAAATGTGCTCTGTCGGTGGCAGATTTTGGAACTACCAAAATCTTGCGAAAAACTTCAATTTTGGTAGTTTGAAAATCTGCCACCAGCAGAAAACGTTTTGGCGCTGGCGTCGATATTGCTGTCATCGTCTCTAGTGTCAGCTTTTGGAACTAATGCAGGGTTTCGAATTTCGAAAATTAGAGTCCCTAACTCCCTATAAATGGAGAGTCTGGCGATCTGCAATGTGTTAGTGTGTACGTGTCGATCGCTTATCAAGCTCATCAAGTCCAGGACCGAACATGGCGGCAACACACTCGCACACGTACATTGGACTGTTTACCACTCAGCCACTCAGCCACTGTTTACACTGATTGTCGCGTAGCTCGATGAAAAAATATTCTAATAAATAAAAAACTATTGTATGGAAAAAATTCATTCCTCCTTTTGATCTAAAAAAATATTTTCTTAATCCCATTTCAATTTTATAACTCCAATGATCAATAATTGTTGCAAAAAGATAATTGTCTATAATTTTACATATGTTTGAAACGATGTTCAAAAATTGGAGCATTATGTGAATTGCGCGAATATGTAACATAATGTCTGAAATAATGTGCGACTCGGAAATTTCTATTTTAAACTCCTCAGATTCGCGCACTTTTTCCTATTGGAGCCGCCATACTGGGTCCTGCTTTGAATTCAGCCAATCACGACAGTTACGGCCGACAACCAGACTCTGTATTTATAGCAGGGCCCGGGGCCCGGGCTGACTTTGCATACGTGAAGCGGTGACCAACTAATGTCCCATCGGAACTAAACCGCCAGGGGCGCTGACTCGATGTTGCCCGAGAGAAAAGTATCGAACCTCTCTCTTTACGCTCTCTATTGGTCCGAAGCGGGTTGAAGATTCAAACAGTGGAGCGATCCCGCTTCGAACGCGTAGGACCAATCGAGAGCGTAAAGAGAGAGGTTCGATACTTTTCTCTCGGGCAACATCGGGTCAGCGCCCCTGGCGGTTTAGTTCCGATAGGGACATTAGTGGGTCACCGTTCCAAAGAGTGTCATAGATGTCATACGGCATGACTCATACCCCTGATTTATAGGGACTCTATCGAAAATCTGCGCGACACCAGCACCTCTAGCGGCACATTACGAAATTAATGTCAACAATTACAGCAGTTCGAAAATACAGCGTGCATGATACTGATATTAATTTCGGGAAAAAGAAAACACATGTATAAATTATGACAAATTTATTTTTCTTTATAATCCATATACTCGTAAACATAACAATCATCATATCATTCAATACTTGGATCAAATCAAAGCTTAATCAGCAAGTGCGCGTACCTCACAACTTACTTCGATTTATGAAAAAAAAACTAGCCGACCGACGACAAAATAAGCTCCGCGACATCGGCATCTTGAGAGCACACCGTGAGGTGCATCGTGACTTGACTTTCTGCCAAAGCTAATCGGGCTTTTCCAAAAACTTCTTTGCCACCTCGGAACACTCCGGCCAAGCAAAGAGTGTGCCCAGCTGCGCTAGGTTGCACTTTATCGGAACGTTCCACGGCTTCCAAGCCCAGGAAATTGATAAGACTTCGAACGGCGTCGGGCAAAGTGTTCACGGATGCTCCAAGGGCGAAAGTTTCCTCGACGATGATGAATCCTCGTTCCCGTGCCGCATCCCAGGTCACCCCAAAGTCCATTCCGCGATTTCCGCAACCTCGCATCTGATCGGCGAGGGTAATTTCCAAATCTTCCAGCTAAAAACGCAAACGACGTGTTTTGTACAAATGGACAAATCTGACAATGTATTCATCATGGATTCTTATTAGATGGCGTCTGGTTTTGATTTTATAAGTTTTTTAACCTTGAAATTCTTCTGGTCGTGGTAACTTGTGTTTTTGATTATTGTTACGTTATGAAAATTGCGTTACCATATACTCATCGCTGTATCCTTGTTCGGCATCAGGAATCCCTGTAGATGGGTCGCAATCTCTGGCTATAAACTTCAATGTTGTTGGAATTGTCGCAATGCTCGCGCCAACTTCTTCAGGGCAACGCAAAACTGTATACGTTGTTCCTGGCTCATTGTAGACTAGTTTGCTGCATGGCACTTCACAAACCAAATCATAACTAAAAAAACAAGAATCAAAAATTAACTGAGGTGTTTCATATTTTTCAATACATAATTCGAAATTCGTAAAATTCCTCAGTGGGTACAAAATCTTTGAAAATATTGAATTTCGGAACTATACTTTTCTGGACGTATCCAAAAAAAATTTTCCCAAACAAACATTCAAGAAAATTACCCTTCTGGAACTTCAATAGCGACCCTGACATCTTCCAAAAGTTGGTCCGAAAGGGTGTTGAGACAATCAAATTGCAACACAATGTGCTCCGGGAAAACATGTTTCACGCATTTCACGTTGTACTCTGTTTCCGATTCAGTCAGTTCCAAAACTTGCGAAGATTTCAAAAGCGAGACATCTCTGATGATGGTTGCTATTTGTGGGATCTGTGATAATTTGTCCATGAAACTTTCTTCGCGAGTGAGTTTTGGTGGCTGAGGTTTCGCGATCATTTGTATCTCTGCAGGAGCTGGTTCTTCAACTGTTTGCGCTGGAGGAATCTGCAAAATTAGATGTAAAATCAGGTAATAACAATTTTTTTCTTTTATCCTGGAATTCACAGTCTGAATTATTTAGACAATGTAGTCAATCCACATTTTTTATTCAAGTATCCGATAATGAATATTCCATATTAAATAAACAACCTCTCAGTATAAAATAAATGTATCTCGAAATTTTCCGATTTTAATTTGCGAATTCAAACATTGAATCTTTAATCTGTTTCGACATTAAAATCAACAACTCTACACTGCAAAAGAGAAAATATAGACCATATTGAAACTCACGTGCGTTGAATCAAAAGGTTCAAATATTGAATAGACTATACTCGACGACAGTGATTTTGAATACTTGGCGTATGCGAAGTATTTAAAATCACCTTCGTCGAATAAAGTCTATTCAATATTTGAACCTTTTAATTCAACGCACGTGAGTTTGAACACGGTCTATATTTTCTCGTTTGCAGTGTAGACATTTTTAAAATTTGTCGTGGCAGTCTGAGAATTTTTGATAATATAACACATGTTCTTAAGTTTTCGCGTTCTGAAATTGAAAATCTTTAAAACCACACAAACCTGCGAAATATCGAAAGCATCTTCCATAGAAGACATCATATAATTCTTCAAAGCCCTCTCCAGACTCGGCATGGACAGCATCGGCGGTTGAACTAACGGCAGTATCATAGGGTCACTTTGTCGTTGCAAAACGGTACAATAATAAGCAGCGCGATCCCGAACCTCGTCGTCGGTGTCCAGTTGGCAACGCGAAAGCAGCACCAGGACGTTGGGCAAGAGAACCGGGCAGGCGGCCGCGAAATGCGCCAGGGCGGTCACAGCGGCCGCCCGGACACTAGCGCTCTCGAGGATGACGCGGTTGTAGATGAACCGGATGTAGCGTGACGGTTGCTTCGAGGTCGGCCCTTCCTGGCCTAGGAGGTGCAGGATGCGCACGGCCAGGGAGGTGTGCTCGCAGTCTTCGATGAACTCGCAGAGATGCGCTAGTCCGGCTTCCCTGGCGTCGGCGTTGCCCTCCATCACCGCGATTATGGTGTCGGCGATGGCGGCTTTGTACTCCAAGCCACCTTCATCGCGCAGCATCGATGACAGGAAGTTCATCAGCACCGCGTGTTTCCGAGGAAACTTCTGGCATAGTGCCCTGTAAGGGTTTCTAAAGTTTAGGACTTTGTATTTGTAGAATTGACTTTAAAAAATATATAATTTAAAATGTACTAGATAACCAACGCAGAAAACACTTTAATAAACCCTCGACCCACCTTATAGCTTGAACAACGACCACTTTGAACTCGTCTGAAATCTCCGAAACGAAGGACGCGATTTGCTTCATCAACCTGTCCACGGAACTCTCGGCCCCAGTCTTCAACAGCGTCGTGATAGCCAAAGTCGCGATTGACCTGTTCGAGTCCGTGATCAGGTTTTCCAGGTCCAAATTGCAAGCCGTCACCGCGGCCGGGTGGCTCATGGCGACCTTGTTCAGAGTCCTGACCGCGGCGTAGCGGAGCGCCGGCTTCGGGGATCCGCAAAACAGCTGCAGGTAACTGATGGCCGGAGAAATTTCCCTGACCCCGCTTCTCCGTAGGTTGACCAAAGCGTGGGCGGCCTCGTAAGCGACCATTTCGGATTTGTGCCTGAGACAGGATTCAATGAACTCCACCAGCTCAGGGCCGTCGTCGAGTTCCTCGAGCAACTTGCACGCCATCCTTATCAGCATGCACGCAGCATACGGACTTTTCGGGCTCGACCTGGTCAGCTTCGCAACCAGCTTGATCACGGCGTGTTTGTCGGACTTGCGGGCCTGGTAGAGCACACCCAGGGCATGGTACTGGACCATCACGTTGTCTGAGTTCAGTGCTTCCTGTGCTTCGTTGGCCCATCTTCTGGCGACGTCTCCTAAAAGTTGAACATTTTAAAATTTTTGATTTTTCAGTTTTTATGGGAAACTTAATAAAGATAGAGAAATAAAAAATTAAATTTTTTTTGTAAAAAATATCTGCAAAATTTGCAGAGCAGCTTTTTCAGAACTATTTAACTCTAATTTTTTTTAATTTTTCAATTTTCAAAAACACTGTATCAAACTGTCTTATTTTTAACATGATAAATGAATAAATACAGTAATAAAAGGATAAATAAACTAATAGAAGAATGAAAGAATACAGAAATAAATGAATTGATGAATCGTTGAATACACGACTCAACCAATTAATTATTCGATCAATCAAATCGATTACCCGAAATCCTCGTCAAATGCAATGTTGAAACGAGTGCAGCGCTCGACACTGCAGGCGAACGATCAACAATTGCTTGTTTCATGTATCTTTCAATCGCAGCGAGCATTCCTGTATCCGTAATTGTGCACAGAGCCCTAATTGCAGCTGCTCTGTACAAATCTTCTTTTCCTGTCATGTCCTTTGTCAAACTTGATGTGACGATTATGACATCCTCTGCCAAAGAGCTCAGTTCTTTGATTCCCAGGTAAACGAGTCGTCGCAAAACGACATCTCGTGACTGGAACAATTTCGTCATTGCGAAAAATGCTTCTGTTGCCTCTGTCGTACCCAATTGTTCGCCCTGGTTCAGCAGGTACAAAATTTTTGTGAGAATATGAGCACATTTTCGAGGATTTACTGGAGTTTCGTTGAAAGTTCTTGCTTCCTGGAGGACGGTGGTTTTTTCCAGGTTTTGGAACGGGTTGCCACCCCCTAAAAACAAAAATTTCATCAGAAAATAAATAAAAACATGTGACAAATAATAATAAATATATTAGACCAGAGGAAGATAAATGTTAGGTTTATCGTAAATGTTTCAACATTACTGGATGTTTTGTTAACATTGTCACACGTTTGAAACCAATTCTATGAAAACTGTTTGAAAAAGTGAACATTTTTTAAAAATTAATTATACAAAAAAAACCTATGACGACTGAAATGATATTTCAGGCCATTTTTTAATTTTTTAAGAACTATCAAAACCCACACTGACAGTTCCTTAAACAATACAAAATAATTCTGACAATAGATGAAAATTGTCAAACGCTGAAAAAAGGTCATCTTCCGAAATGTTTTGATATTTTCAAGCAAATAATTAAACAACTTAGTAATATGTTGTTGTTTTTACTGTGAACTGTCCTTTTTCAACTTTACTACAAAATGTGGGCGCTGTCAAAACGGATAGCAATATGCATGGTTTGACGACGTTTTTGGAAAGTATTTTTCGGATATTTTAGAATTCGTACTCACCGTCTTCTTCCTCTTTTTTGTCGCCACGTTTAAACAAATTCATTTTCGATATTTGCAAATTTTATAAAATATTACAAACATGACACGTCAGACGGCAACGATACATATTAGTACATATTGACTTTTACTTGTGTGATTGCTTGTCGATACAAACACATGCAAACACAGTTGATGCGGGTAGCTGTTGTACCGAGACTACCGAGCCAGGGGTATATGACACTCTCTTTGAAACGGTGACCCACTAATGTCCCGATCGGAACTAAACCGCCAGGGGCGCTGACCCGATGTTGCCCGAGAGAAAAGTATCGAAC
>JAPYZK010002439.1:0-14405 GCA_030522785.1 Platygaster equestris | reverse complement strand
CTCCGGCCCAGTCGCCACATTTGGCTAAAACGTTCCCCAGGTTTTCCCATGAACTTGCATTCGTCCAAAACAGTTTTTTGCCCTATGGTGCATACGATATTTTGTACACCGAGGGCAATAAAAACGTTTTTCGGGCCCGAGTAGGGTGCATGATAAAATGACAAATCTTTACCACGGGCATCAAAAGACGAAATGAATCTCATCAGAGTATCTCCTTCTCGCATTGGATTGAGCGATGATTTTCCACGCGTTTTCGATTAAGTTCTCTTAGTCTGTCGTCCATATTCGCACTTTATTTACTCGCGGATCCGATGAGTTGCCGAAATCGGGCCAACATCGGCTACATATATCGGGCCGATATCGCGCTACCGATATCGTTCAGCCGATGTCGGCCGAGTTCGGGCCGAAATACCCGAAACCGAACATCGGCAGGCCGGGCAGGCCGATGAATTGCCGATATCGGGCCGACATCCACCGATATCGGTCGATATCGGCCGAACTAATTTTTTCGACCGGGTAGTCTCAGAGGAAACAGAGTGGTGTCTGTCTGCTCAAGCATTTGCAAAAATTTTAGTAAAATTTGGAGACCCGGAAATTGATTCATTTGCAACAAATATTAATGCAAAGTGCACACGTTTTTTCTCTTGCTTGCCAGACCCGGAAGCAGAGAAAGTAGACGCATTTACATTATCCTGAAAAAATATATATTTTGATGCTTTTCTACTATTTTTCCTTATTTTGAAAACATTGAGAATAATAATCTCAGAAACAACGGAAGGGGTGGTACACTGGAAGTCACTCTAGTGCACACGGTCGTGGCAGATCCTGCTTTGGTAGTGCACGAACCGTACATTCATTGTAGCGCACAAATGAACACTGGTAAGCAGAAGATCGTTTCGGTCTACATTAGGAGCATAGGGAGTGAGTACCCCCTGCTAAATACTTCTGGGCCAAATGATGACTACCTAATAGAGTTCTCTAATACTTCTTAATAGGAACTCTAGGTTAGGTCATATACCATTTTTTCGTACTTTTACAACAAGCAAAAGAAAGAAACGGATATATACGTCATCGTGTCGCACCCATTGCAAATGTACTGAAAACATGGTATGTATCTATGTTATGCCAATAATGGGCGACATGCCAACCTTGCCAACCCAATAATGTCCTCAATCATTACACTGTCAAATTGTCAAATCTGATCATTTTCTTGACGTTTAAGATAAATAAAGAGCTCGCAAATAATAAAAACACGAAAATTCTTCATGTAAAGTGAAACTTGCGATGTCTGACAAATAACCTACGGGAGATCGTGACAGTTTTATAGATGGGAAACCTCAGGAGGTCCCAGAAAAAAAAGCAATAATAATTCGGTCGGGAAATATTGCGAGACCTGGTTGATTTTATCGTTGGAATTACATGAAAAAAAGGAAAATGTTGAGTAGATTTAAGTCGGCTTTTATGAACGCTGTGGGCGCGAGTGAACTCGGTTTGCAGTATCCTCAGGATGGGGAAAACGAGACGAATCAGGATTATTGGAACTCGAAGTATTCCGTGAATCCTGAGGTCGTGGAGTACTGCAGGCCTAGTTTTTTGGGGTTGACAAACGAGGAAACTCAGGTATCGAAGTCAGACACTTTTCAAATCATTTTATTTTGAAATTTGATTTTTCAAAATGAAATTTGAAAACGTAGATTTTCTAAATTTTCTAAATTTGAAACCAACCATTTTCTTATCTAAAAGTATTCGAGAAATGTTGGATTGATATCGTTAAAGTTTTCCAGACATTAAATTTTTGAATTTTTATTTTTATCATATCAATAAATGTATCAAAAACTCCTTTTCTGATTTCCAGTTTTTTTAATCTTCTTCTGTTTTTTTTTTTTTAATGATTCCAAATTTTTCATTGTACGTATGTATGTATTATCCTATTCATTCTAAAAATCAAAATTTCTAGGTCAGCGCAGACCACAGAGTGCGGCCAATAATCGTCCCAAGAGATCTCAGTCGATTGCCCTGGTGTGCCGGGTACGCAGAATGCATAAATGCAGGCAAAAGTAAATGGAACGAAGATCAAGCCACGGCCACTCGAGGAGATTTGAAATTAAAGGACATCAACACGACTCTGCCTTACATCATGTTTTCCATGTTCGATGGTCACGCCGGCTACCAAGTGGCGCTCAAATCGAGACTGCACCTTCATCAAGTTATTTTGGTACTAGTTGGAAATTTTTCATCTTTACCACCAACCAAAAAACCATATTTCCTGCATTTTTTGTCTACACAAAACTGTGAAGATTTTAGTTGGACCATTGACCTTATTTGAGATATTTGTTGATTCAAAAAAACATATTTTTCTATTTTGAACAACTTTTTGCAAGTTTTAATAGCTTTTGAAGATTTTGGAGAAATTTAACAAATTTTGCAAGGATCAGAAAAGTATATAAAATCTTGCTGTCGAACAATATGTAATTGAAAAATGTTATTTTGTTTGACTCAGGGTATTTTTGATAATTTTTCATGGATCCCCATATGAATTCATTTTCAGGAAAAGTTATCAGCCATACCTAGTCGAAATTTACTCGCGGAAGACGAGGATGTACATATAAAAGGAAGGGATTTAGTGACAGGCGCCATCGAATTGGCTTACAAGCAAATGGATCAAATGGTCGACCTTTTGGCCCAAAATGGCGGCGGTGGTTGCACCGCAATAACTATTTTATTTCTCAATGGTAGATTGTACGCTTCAGGTGCTGGCGATTCCAGGTAAAGCCTAATCAGAAACGTCGTTATCACTTCTTATCATTCATTGTTTTTCAAGGAACACAGTTATTATCAACTGCATGACAAACTCGTGCTGTTGATTACTGAACAAAAAATTTTAGACTATGTTATGTTTCTGGAAAATTTGATGATATAGTTGACACCTTGATTTTTAATTTATTTCCACTTTATCAAAAAGTAAAAAAAAGAAAGTCATCACTTGACTTGACCCAATCAAAAACATTAATTCGTCCAATGGAAATTGTATTGATAAAAAACTGTCAATTCTTTAGTTAATGAGATTTCATTCCATTCAATTGAATATTTTGTGCGTGTAAAAGTTATTAAATTTTACATTTTGTTTTCAGTTATGCATAATCATTGAAAGCTGTTTCACTCTATTAATTTTTATTGATTCCCAGGTCTGTTCTGGTACTCGGAAACAAAGAATGCGCCGTGACAAGAGACCACACACCCGAATCGGAATCCAACCGCATCCGATATTTGGGCCATTTGAAAAGCAACGAACTTCTAAAGGGCCAATTCACATACTTGGAGTTCAAAAAGCGCCACATGGAAAAAGAACTGGATAGCTTAGTTTTGTACAGAGAACCTTTCATGACCGGCTGGTCACACAAAATCCTCACCAATTCAGACTTGAAATTGCCCCTCATTTCTGGACATGGAAAAAGAGTAAGATCGCATAAAGTTCAAAAAGTTTCTCAAGTTTAGAATCGTTCTAGAAATCAATTAGTCGTGTGATTCGAAAACTCAACTATGGCAGAATTCTCAAATTTAAGGTCTAAATAAATTTAACATTACTGAAATCCGTGTAGGTCAACAATTTGTGGAATGTCTACATTATTAATTTTTTCAATGTGCTGAAATTTAAGTGTTTATTCCTAATTTTTTTTCTGGTACAACCTGCATATATCGAAATTGAATCTTTTCTGTTTTACAGAGCAGAGTCATGGGCACAATAGGCGTCACTCGTGGTTTTGGTGACCATGGTTTGAAGGCAGCTCACACAGGAGTGTGTATAAAACCTTTTCTCTCCTCGCAACCGGAAGTACAAAGTTTCAATTTGGAAGATTTGGATTTAACAGAGAGAGACTGCGTTGTCATGGCTACTGACGGTTTGTGGGACGTCATTCATGAAAAAGACGCGGCGAATATTCTTAGGAAAACTTTAGCTCCTGACACGCCGTCCTTAGAATATAGGTAATTTCGTATGTTTTGCGGTGGAATCTCTTTTTGGGAGTGATTTCTCTCGAGCTAAAAATTTAGGAGTGGAAGAAGAATGAATTTCAAGACTGAAAAAGTTCTGAATTGAAAAACCTGAGAATTGGAAGATTTGAATGTATCGATTCCTTCGCTTTGTGATTTTGGAGATTAATATTCGAAGTATGTGAATTTTTGAATCCAGATATAATATTTCAAAATAATTTTGAATACAACTTTTGAAGGTTGACCATGGGAGCTCAGGAATTGGTGCAAGCTGCGAGAGGGCGTTTGGTTGGCCGAACGTGGCGGGCGAAAACGGAGGAAACCGAGGACAACGAAGATTCGTCCGTGAACCACGAAAAAATGGAAAAAATGGCGTCGGTGGATGACATCAGCGTACTCGTCGTTCCTCTTTATCCGTATTTGTGCGAGCATAGACAGTGGGTGAGAACTTCGCAACAAGAAAGGCGAAATTCGGTGGACTCTGCGCAAGCGACCACGAACCATTCGACTTCGAACATTCCCCAATAATGCTTTTTAGAACAGCAGTTCGCAAATGCCAAAAACGAAACGGATTGCACATTTGTTGCAATTTTCTTGTACATTTTGTAGAATAATAACGGTATAAATGTAGGTAAATTACAAGCCCTCTGAGGAAGGAAAGAAACATAACGTAAATTCTTGAAGGAGCCAGGAAAAGTGACACAAGTGTATGAATTGTTCAGAAAAAAGTATGATACATCAAGAATGGAGGGATTGTTATTTTTCTATGTTTGAAAAGCTGTCTTTGCTACTTACAGTTTTACAAGTCTGTGGTTGAGTAGGAAAGTACATAAGTTATTTTTTGTTTTGACAGGAACATTCAAAATATTTGTGTTACTACAATTATTCCGGGAAAATATGTTAGGTTTAGACACACAAAAAAGGGTTCATACGTTATTGCAAATTTCTGGGTAAATTTTATTCATTCCACAATAAGTTTCAACAGTATCAAGTTACTATACTTAATTAAAATAAAATAATCTTTTTCCTTTTCCCAATTCCATGTTACGAAATTTCTCAATCCCAGAATTGAGTTTCCGGATTTTTTTTCCAGTTTCCGAATTTGATCTCAAAATGGAAAATAAATCCTTCAACGAAGGAAAACGTCGTCGAATAGTTTTCTAAGCAGCCACAGAAGTGAATACAATTTTGTGTATAGAGCTTTTTTTGTAAGATTTTTTCAGAGTATTATATTATTTGAATTGCATTTAATAAATGCAAATTTCATAGGTTTACTATGCGAAAATTGTTAATCGTGTTTATTACTGTACGTTACTTGTAAATTATATTGCTATATACGTATGTTGAGTTGAAACGCACATACTCACGATTTGATGAGTCAAAGATTCATTCCATTTATTATAGTCGAAGACATTTTTATTTACTCCGGCAATTGTAACATTCCGTTCTGTATTTGCGTTGTTACAAAGAATGATTGTTATAAGTTGTTCAGAAAGATATAAATAATCACGGAATATTGTAATGGCAGAGTTGCTTCAAGATTTTTCTCAGTTCAGTTTTGAGATCTTTAAAACATTATGAGTTGGTTAAATTTTTGGATGAATTAATAGAAGAATGTATCAGTTTTACAAACTAATAAACGTGTGCCGCTGCAGAGTATTATTTGGTAGTTAATAAAACCACCTCGATCAACTAACTTAGGATGCAGAATTTTAATGTTCTTCCATATTTTCGTTGCTTTGGAAATATGTTGGATTAATACAATCCTTCTTCGGCGCTCAGGCCCGTATCTCGCGTATTCAGTCCGATTCCTTTTAGTTTTTGTTATATGTACATATTTAAAATGTTATACTTGTGCAAATAAATTTTTATGTCCATGTAATGGAAGTGTTACATGTATTTTTTAATGCTGCATGAATACTTTATTTATACATACATACTTTTCCGAAATGTATGTATTTTGAATTTGTAAATCATAGACTTTGACGATTTAAAAATGTGTATGTAATATATATGTACATATTCACGAAAAAATTTGTAAAGTTTAATTTTTCTGAGCTTTAACATGCAAAAATTTAATATTTGGAACCTTATGAAACTGAGAGTGTACAATTTCTACAAGAAAACGTTTTTTCATCACTGGGTTGTTGATACAAAGAAAAATCCATGTTTTTCGATATTCCTAGTCAGTTTTGTTATTACTTGGCGATTAAAATGGTTTTTGCGAGAAAAAAATCCACCGAGCCGGGAATCGAACCCAGGACCTCCCAATTTCTTTTTAGAGCACCCGACATGAAGTTGGAAGGTCCTGGGTTCGATTCCCGGCTCGCTGGATTTTTTTTTTTCTCGTGCAACCCATTTCAATTGTCAATTGAGAAGAAAACTGACTGGGAATATCGAAAAACGAGGATTTTACTTTATAGAAACGTATATGTTTGCCAGTTTGATAACTTGAGAATTCATTATCAAAAATTCGAATTTGAAAAATTTATCGTCAATAACTATAAATCCAATTGCTTGCCGCGAAATACGTCCCTGCGTTTTGACCTGAATTTTCTTGACGTGTTTAGAGTTAGTTTCCGTCCGCTGTAAAAATTTCAGACTTATAACGTAAAAATTTTCAACGTAAGAAAAATTTCACATTTATAATTTTCAATCACTCAAAAAACCTTTTACTTCCCAAAAAACAGCGAAATCTCCATCTTTCGAGTGCCATATTTTTATTTATACAGAATATAATGAAAAACTTTATTGCGTGTATAAAGGGTCCAAAAATCTTTCTCTGAAAAATTTTATCGAATCCCTAAAAAATAAATAGTACAAAAATTGGCCTTCAAGTCTAATTGGGCGCAAATTAATTTTACGAAAACCGTTGAAGACATAGCGATGGTTGAATTTCCGGTTCTTCAAACGAACTGCATATTTTAGACTTTCTCCCGTTCATCGCGGAAAATCCGTACGTACTTGAAGCTGAAGAATTATTGAAATTTTAATTACGTTTGATGAATCAAGTGCCCGAGAAATTACCTGACGTTTTCAATCGAGCTGGATTACATCGTCCGTTGGATTGACTGCAATTATTTAAAGCCTCGGGAAAATTCTGAAAATCCGTTGCTCTTTGAATGTAAATGGAATGTTTTACCCGTCGAGAGTTCGAATTGGTACGTAAGATTAATTTCATAATTTCAAATGAGAAATCAAAAACGAGAAGCCTGGTTGTCTAGAACTAGAAAATTCGATGTCTGTGATTTTGAAACGCTTTTTCAACCCCTATTTAAGGGTAGAAAAAATGACAAAAAATTGTACTACTTGTACAAATTGTGATAATTATTTCGAAGTACTCGATTATACCACATTTGTTGTCCAATTAGAGCGTTGCCTACGGAAGAGCACCGGTATTTTCGACCCTGTTCACGAAAAGATCGTAATGAATGAAAATGGAAGAAACGATTGGGAAGGAAGTCGAATTTCATCGTGATTTCGTACTCGTATACGGGCTCGTCACAGATTCTCTTCTCCCATCGAATTGCTCTCGTTTAGGGTATTTTCTTTTCATTGGCGAAATCGTGAGCTGATTTTGAATCGGGCCCGATGCGCTTTCGAGTTTACCGGAATCACGGGAAATCTCCAACCTTATTAAAATAACTCGATAAAAATGAGGCATCTTCAGAGGACGTAAATAAACGCGCCTTCGTATTTTCAGATAACTTAATAATTACTCGATTTTCGCAAAACGCGTTTTTGCTGTGTAAATTCAAATTTTCGATGATTTGAATCATTAAAGATCCATCATTTCGAAAACATGACCTACTCTTCAGTGATTGTTTTTCGATCATTCGATTTTTCGAAATACGCTGCACGATCTAATTCGAGATTGGACACTCTTCTTTCCACTGAAATTCTCGGACAAATTTCATTTAATGCATGGACTTCAGCTTGGACTTCGAATTTTTTTGGTAGAACCTAAAAATACGAAATTTTTTACAAAATTGGCAAGTTTTTGAAGGATTTTTTTAAATACATTGAATATTACTCGAGTACTATTTTCACAATCCGTTTCGGAGTCCAAAATTGACAGAGCATTATCCGGATTATAATTTCTGACTATGGTTTCTTTCTTCGCGAATCCATGAATTTCCTGCGGCAACAAACAACGAATATCGAGGAACAATTTTCAACAATATTCGTGCCATGAATTCTTTCTTACATTTGAATTGAAATTGCTCGAAAATTGTGTTCTTACATTTCGAGTCTTCATCTCACCGTACGTAATTTCATCCACCTCACTTTCATAGTAACGAACTGACTTTTTGCTCCGCGATTTCCCCTTTTTTCGCTCCGGAGGTTTCACAAAATATTTCTTCGACGCGTATGAAACAAATTTGCCCGTCACGTAACTGCAATTTTTCAGTTTGCTTTATCAAAGACAAAATTGGATTGTTGAATGAAATTTTCTCGAATTTTGAAATTTTTATTCTATATAAAGTTTACAAAATTCCAAAACCAAAAACAAAAATTCAAAAATAGGATCAATAACAGGAATTTTTCACCATTTTCGTTGATTTCAAAAAAATCCGAGACATTCAAGAACTCGCGAAGTTGTAAAGTATTACTCAAAAAAATACACGACCGTACACGACTTTGCTCTTTGCAAAAATCTCAAAAAACTCACGTGAAACCCATGAACGCAACAGCGGCCAAAACGTGATAACAATAATTAACCGCTCCACGATTCATGCCTTTTTTTCCCTTTATCAGCGAATTTCCCTTCTGATTTAAAAACCGCTTCAGTGTTTGCGAACCGTCATTATTAAAGCCTGCAAAAAGGTTATTTTCATTTATAACAAATATATCAAGAGAATAAATATCATTTTTCGCGAATCCAAACTTTTTTCCAATCTTCCCGAAATAACTAATCACACGCAGCATCCGTTTTAACGATAAACAGACGTGTCACTTTGGAAAATTGCCCTCTGAGTCATACTGAAAAAATTTGTTAGACGTTAATCACATTTCCTATTTTTCAACATAAAACAAATGAAGGCTTCAACGATCCATCACAATTTGTTGAAATTCTCTTTTCGCGAAATTTTCGTGAAAAACTCGCTCGATATTTGCACATATGCCGAAACCCAAATTGCATAGAAAATAATAAAAAGCAAAAAATAATAACACGTCCAATTTCGTGCTCTGGAATTTCACGAAAATCCCATTTTGACTTTCCCTTTAGAATACACATTTGTAAACCTACATAAATGTTTACAAATTCAATATTCGCACTTACGTGTTTTAATTAACGAACCGCGTACGCCCGAAAAGTTTATTATTTGATCCGCGGGTGATAAATTACATGAGTTACGCAATGAATTATGTTCGCGACAAGACTAAAGTGATTACGGGGATAATTGTTTAATTCGATTACGCCCGCCGAATTTCGCGTTCGCTTCGGAAAAAAACACTTTGCGATGGGAAATGGCGAGGAAATTGTAATGAAAAGCCGGGAAATGTCCGTTATTAAAACGAGATTTCACTGCATTAGCGACAGCTAATGAGGGTCGTTTTATCGCGAAAAGTGAAAACTCACAAAGAGTGTAATGAAGGAAAATCTCGTTAAAAGGTGGTGAAGAGTAAGTGGTCTGGATATTTTATTTACGTTGAGCCATTTTTCTAGATTTTCATTGAGAGCGTTCACAATTAGCAGGGGTGGGCGATACAGACGTTCTCTCTCTCTCTCTCTCTCTCTCTCTCACTAAACGACCGCTCTTGTGAGAGAGAAGAGGACAGTTGCGTAACTTCCCATCTCTAACAATTAGGGTAAATGTTTTATCATTTCATCAGACTGATTTTTGTGAACGAAAGTTACAGTAGATTTGGTTATACATCATTTTTATATGTTCTTCGGATTATTTAATGTGTACAAAATTCATTCTCGATCATTTTTGGAACAAGAATAAAAATTTGAACCATCTCAGTTTGTTTCGATTCTGATGTGTTGAATATTGGGCAGAAAAATCAGAGATATGCAGTAACATTTCATGGAAAGCAATTTGTTGTGTAAATAAAAAAAGTAGGACGGTATATTGGAAACGTTGAATTGAATTTCTAGAGACCCGGGATTCAACATGGAATGAGTAGCCAGTCGAATTAAACACTGTCAAAGATAATTGATTCGTTTCAATGGTACTGGATTTAATCGAATCTGGTAAATAATTGCATGTTTTATCACTGGAACATTCTGCGACTCGAAAAATGTAATATTTATGCTCGACAATTCAATTTCAAAATGACAAAAAATTCATTCCATCACCGTAATTTAATGTTGTATGAATTATTATTCAAAGTTATTGATCAAAAATCAATTTACTATTCTCCAAGATTCTTTGAAGTTTCACAAAATTCTAAAAATTTCTTTTAAACCCCCCCCCCCCCCCCCCTCTGAGAAAAGAAAACTCGCGGAAAACTCGATTCCGGATCAACGGCTGTTCGTAATTCAACGAGGAGGGAATTTTTATTGATCGAGGTAAGTGCGCTTTTGAGGGCAAAGATACTCTCGAGAGTGAAAAAATGCTTTTCCAAGCGCAAGTTTGTCTCGTGTTTCGCAGTGCTTACGTTGAAAGCTCGAGCCGCGCGTTTAGATCCTTGGGTCCTTTCATCCACTCACTATAGAAGAAGCGATGTCGCGTGCAATGCGAGAAGTTTACTCCTAAGGAATTAAGTTAAGGGTCTCTTAGCTGGAACTTTTCCACTTCCATTATCTGGAACCCCCGCGGAGCAGATGTGCGCGTTTTTTTCCTTCAAGTACGTTTAAGCAATCTGGCCTTTTTTGCAGCCTCTTCCGAGCTATCGGGACATTTCGACCTGAATCAGCTTTGCATGATCGTCGAAGATTTCACTGTAGTCTTTTCCTGTTTCACTCCATCGAAAACGGTGTTTCTTTTGCATTTTTTTTAGTTTTCAATATTTCACCGTTCCCAAACTTTGGGAGGAAGACAAATCTCTATGATTTTATTCATCACGAAATAAATTCAAAATGTTTGAATTTGAAAAAAATTCGGAATTCGAAGAGAAAAGCTCTCAAAAATCTTCATACAGAAAAATTTTTGAATTTTGACTTAGAATTCGATCATGACGAAATAAATTCGAAATGCCTAAATTCGAAGAAATTCCGAAAGTCAAAGAGAAAAGTTCTCAAAATTCTCCAAATCCAAAAATCCTGGAATTTTGACCTCTAATTTGATTCATAGCGAAATAAATTCGAAATTCCCAAAATTCGAATAGAAAAGCTCTCAAAAATCTTTAAATCCAAAAATCTCGAAATTTTTACATATAATTTGATTCATCGCGAAATAAACTCACAATTCCTAAATTTTAAGAAATTCCGAAAGTCAAAGAGAAAAGTGCTCAAAATTCTCCAAATCCAAAATTCCTGAAATTTTGACCACCAATTTGATTCATAGCGAAATAAATTCAAAATCCCAAAATTCGAAGAGTAAAGCTCTCAGAAATCTTCAAATCCAAATATCCTTAAATTTTCACAGAATTTGATTCATCACGAAATAAATTCGAAATTTCTAAATTCGAAGAAATTCCGAAAGTCAAACGGAAAAGCTCTTAAAATTATCCAAATCCAAAAATCCTGAAATTTTGACCACTAATTTGATTCATAGCGAAATAAATTCAAAATCCCCAAATTCGAAGAGTAAAGTTCTCAAAAATCTTCAAATCCGAATATCCTTAAATGGTTACATAGAATTCGATTCATCTCGAAATAAATTCGAAATTCCTAAATTCGAAGAAATTCCGAAAGTCAAAGAGAAAAGCTCTCAAAATTCTCCAAATCCAAAAATCCTGAAATTTCGACCTCTAATTCGATTCATAGCAAAATAAATTAAAAATCCCGAAATTCGCAGAGAAAAGCTCTCAAAACTCTGCAAATCCAAAAATCCTCAATTTTTGCATTAAATTAAAAAAACCCAGGACTTCTTTCGATTTTCAAAAGTCGTAAACAATTACTCTAAAAAACACCCAACTTTCCCATTCCCACAAAAAACAAAAAATTTTTCCCAATTCCCAAAATATCCAAACAATTTCATAACCCGCCCCAAAAACCTGTCACCCACGACAAATCCCAGGACAGTGGCATTTTGCCTTCCATGTCTTTCGTCGCGTTAACGTCTGCAGGACACTGGAAACATAATTACGCCTGTCCTCGAAGAGTACGACAGTTATTCCTGATTGAATTAGCAATTTCACCGTCCGAAACTCCTGTATACAGGTGCGCAATTTATTACGTTACGTCACGAACAATTAACAAACGGCCATTGCCGTTCTTTTCGCTCAATTAACGAAAACGATCTCCGGGGGCTTGAAGTCAGCAAAAAACGCTAATGCACCCTCACGAGTTTTTGAATTCCAGGCATGTTCGTTCGATTGTTCGCGACATTTGAGGGGAGGGAAGGGGTGGTGATAGTTAGTTACGGATCCTTCGGTAAATACAAACGTTTCCTAATTGAACGGAGAACTGTTTACGCTTTCGCGTATTCTATCTCTTTGCACTGTCAATTGTGTACTCGTAATTGTTTCAGCGTATCGGGAAGAAACGCGAGGTGATGAAACATCGATTAACTGGAAAATTCAGTCATATTTTTGTAATTCCAAACTATTTTTTAAAACCAGCAGAAATGTTGAAAATAAACATTCTTCTGGATTTCGATTGAAAACGTTTGTCAAACTTGTCCAAATCAGTAAGTACTTTAAAAGTGATAAATATACTCCAATTACGTTCTGGGTCATACCTCAAACTGCGACATATTCGTGTTCTCTGACGTACGAGAACTCCGGCATCAAACTTTCAGAGCAACGTGGAATCGTTCGTCAAGAGATTTGCAAGTAGCGCAATGCATATCTATTGTAGGGTAGTGCCACGAAGTTTTGTCGTCATAAAAGTCTATTTCAGCAAGCGCGTTATTTCTATTTATAAGGAATACGTACGTAAAGTGGAGTTCTAGTTGGGGGTTGATGTTCCATCTTTATACAATGCTCTAGAAAGTTATTGATCACCCCTAGACTCCGAGAACTCTATGCATCTGATGCAAATTTAATGCGTTTCGTAATTCAAGGGGATTTTTTTATTTAATGTCGGCTTTTGACACGTGGTATCACGATTCCTCGTATTGCATGTCGTGACTCCATGAATTATGACGCGTAAAATGTTATTTAAAGTGTGGAAATTGTTCAGAAGGGTGGATAAATGCATTTTTGATGATTTGTCAAATCATTACAGCTGCGATCAGTTTCGTGATGGATGGGAGAATTTTTAATTGAGCATGAATCAACGTTTAAGGAGGAAGAAAGTATCAACCTTGATTAAAATGGATGATTCATTTCTTTGAACTTGGTATCACCGACGTAATCTGCAGATAATACTTATTTTTCCGAACCCAATGAACAAACAGATAGGGATTATTTACTGTACAATCTTGACAGTAGAAATGGAAATGACTTTTTGAAATGTTAGCCTAACATATACTGACAGCATCGAAAATACTGTGGAAAACAGTTTTTCACGGTTTTTTGGGCGTTTTTATTAAAAACCGAGCCTGAATCTTAAAAAATCGAGGTTAAAGAAATCAGGCGAACCAGAAACTTCGTTTATTCCGATCAGTAAGACTAAAAACAAAATTTGAAAGAATGGACAATTTTCGAATATTGTAGACTTCCAGAATTTTTTTATTTAGAAAAAAAAATAAAATTATTAAAATTATGGAAAATTTATACAAGGTCATATGAAGTAAATATCATGAAAAATTATAATAATGAAATGGAAGCATGAGAATTTATAATAAAATGAACGACGAAAAAAATCGAACATCGAAAATTTGAGTATTTCGTAATTAATTAAGAAATTTAGAAAATTTCAGAAGTTCGAAAAATCTGAAAAATGGAAAATATTTGAAAATTTTGGAAAATTTGAAAACTGTAAGGATGAGTAATGAAAAGTGTGAAATTATCGAAAATATCAAAAATGTCGAAAGTCTTGAAAACTTTGTTCAAAAATATGAAAAATTTCGGAAATTCAGGAAATTCGTCAACTTCGAAAATTTTTAAAATGTCAAAAGTTCCGAAATGCTTGAAAATTGGAAGAACTCGAGATTTCTCGGGGTATACAGGTTTCAACGAAAATTTCAAAAATGTCGAAAGTCTTTCAAAACTTTGTTCAAAAACATGAAAAATTTCGGAAATTCAGAAAATTCGTCAACTCCGAAAATTTTGAAAATGTCAAAAGTTTCGAAATGCTCAAAAATTGTAAGGATTTTTGAAGCCGCTTCGGTGGTCAAGCGATCTAATTGCTAAGCGGTACTGCGCGGCGATTGGTCGGCTGAGGCCACTGAAGCGGAAGGAGACGGGTTCGAGTC
>JAPYZK010002438.1:0-14100 GCA_030522785.1 Platygaster equestris | reverse complement strand
TGAAGTATTTTAAGAGTTTCGGAAATTATCGGAATCATGAAGACTCTAAGAATTTCAAAATTTTCGTAAATTTCAGAGATTTGTAAAATTTTGAAGAATTCTGGGAATTCACATTATTTTTACTATTCTTGAAATGACTAAAATTTTACGTATTCTTTACATTTCGAGGAACTTGATTATTTGGAACATTTCAAGATTTGTTATAATGTAGAGACTTACGAGAGTTTTTAGTATTTTTATTACAACAGTTCCAAAAATTTAGAAATGTCAGAAATTCAAAAAATTTTGAATATCTTATAATCAAGGCAGTTTTAACAATACTAAATTTAACAAATTTCGAAAATTTCGAAAAACTTTTGTTTAGTTGAAACGTTTTCATCATATCAAGATTTTTGACTATTTTGATGTATTTCGAGTTTTAGAGGATTTCCGAAATTTTTCGGAATTTACAAAATTTTCATAATTCCGAAAACTTTTATAATTGTAGAGATTTGAGGAAGTTTTGAACATGCTGAAAATTTTACAATACTCCGATAATTATTTAAATCCCGAAAATTTCACGAATTTCTGAAATCTTGAGAAACTGAAATTACTTAGACATTTTGAACATTTCAAGATTCTCAACAATTTCGAGAATTTTCAAAAATCAGAGTACTTAGATAATTTCAAAAGTCTAGAGAATTTTGACAATTAAAGAATTCCAACAATTTTGGAAATTTCAGAGATTTGATAAAGATCGGAAAGTTCGGAAAATTCTGAGAATTCTTCAAATTTTCATAATTCCCCAATAAAACTTTACTTTTCAAACTTGTTGGATGAATTTTTAGTAAAAATCACCTCAGCCCCCTCCAAACGAAATTTCTGATTACATCCTTGACTCCAAGATACTGAATTTATAATTCGCAAAAAAAAAAAAAAAACCCAAAGTCTAAATTTCCTACATCCAAATTCGAAATTTCCACAATTGAAACCTTCTGAAAATCATCATCATTCAAGTCAAGAACGTATCAAAAATCTACAGTCTCAAAAATTATGGCCCACCAAATCCAAACATAAAAATTCATCAACAATTCAAACATAAACAAAATATCACTGACCTCTGTTGAAAAATCGAAACAAATCTCCTAAAAAACCCGAAAAATTCCGAAAATCCCCAAATGAAAAAAGCGCAACAATTAACCCTGCAAACGGAGTCTTATATCTCGCTCGCGATAAAAATTATACCTGTATCCACGGAATGGCCAAAAATGCGCCTTACCGGCTTTCGCGGCAGTGACCGGAAGAGCTCTTTCTCAAATTTATGACTTCCTACCGGCAGCAGTAGTACATCGCGAAGGCAATGAAATTAGCGTAAATCACGAGTAGTGCGCATTTCCTCTCTTTATATTATCCCTATTCACGCCTTTCGCGTACACGACTTGAAACTCGCGAAAAAAATCCTACCTCGGTTCCACACCGTTTCCGAGCGAAAAGGGTAATTTATGAATCGCCATCGAAAAAAATCCTAAGTGGGTGATCACGAAAATGTGACAAAACTATTTTTGGGACACAATTCGACCCCTTCTTTTTTTTCTGGAACGGTAACTCAATATCAACACGATGTTGTACTTAATACAAATGAAATATCATTTTCTTTACTGTAATGCTTAAAATGATTCATAAAAATAATAAAAGAATGAATAACATAAGCATGAGAACCTAAATAGATGATAAAAGGAAGCTCCCAAGGGAGCCCCAAGTATACTCGTCAGTGGGGCCCCGGCACCTCTAGTACGCGCAGCCCTGCCCCTCTCTCCGGAAATGCGCCGGAAATCGACAGCGCTGCCACCTTTTCCCAACGAACCGGCGGGAAAACCGCTCCGCGCGGCAAGGTGGGGGTCGCGCCGGACGGGTATAAAAAGGGGCCCATTGGACCCGGACGAGCGAGTTCGGAGTTCGCCGTCTACACAGCGACCCACTCCCACGCTTCATAGCGTAGCCCTTCACGCTCCATAGCGTGTCCCCATTCCCTTTCGCGCTGCAAAGCGCGCCCTAGCCACGCTTCATAGCGTAGACCTTCACGCTCCATAGCGTGCCCCCGTTCCCCCTCGCGCTCCAAAGCGCGCTCTATCCACGCTCTATAGCGTAACACCTACTCACGTCTCCGTTAAAATTATAAGTCAAACGCCGTTTATTTGATGTTTTAAAAGAAATCTGTAATAGTTTTTAACAAGAGTAAATAAATGTATTACTATAAAATGAGTGTACCATCATTACCTCAACACATTTCCGTAACCGACAACAACGAAATAATTTCAATCTTATTAAAAAAATTAGAAATTTCGTTCTCCTCTCACGTCGTCTTAGTAAATTTTCTTTTTCATGCATTTTACTCGAGAGTTTTGAAGAACTGCCGGCGTTAATTAATTACAGTACCAAACTCGCCAAAACTCCGTGAAACTTCGATATTGATTTTTCAATGAACATCGCGATGTTTCGGAAAATGGATCCATATAAGCTCCTTATTCCAGTTTCTCGATGAATTTCGAAACATCAAAAAGTTACCAAATTTTCGATGAAGTCTTTCTTCTTCTCAATAATAACTATCAATCATGATAAAATGATAACGACTCTTATCATTATCTCGATTATTCCATCACACTCCCCTGTTCCTTTGATATTCCGCTGGTTTCCGAATAGCTATATAACGCGCAAAACCATTCCCTTCTAAGTCTAATCACCCGTCCCCGAAGTTTTTCCTCCATTCAGCCCGATATGCAAATACCGCGGCTGATAAAGGTAACAACCCGGATTCCAGGAACAACGTTGTACAAGTTGAAACTGCCACGTTCGAGTGTAAAATAACTGAGATAGCGCAGCTAATGGAACTTATCAAAGTCGAGCGTTGCCATTCCCAGACAAGAATATCTCAAGCAGCTGTTCCCCTTGTACCGACTGTTTTTCTTTTACGACAAAAGTCCTGCTGAGTAACGGCGGTGCCCAAATGAGTCCCGGTCGTCGTGACTTTTTTACGTTCGCACGAAAGTCGTGTTTTTGAAATTGAAGACGTTGATGAAACATTCGTCCGAATGGGACGAAGTTAAAGGGCTGTAAACGTGATGAGAAAAATGTGTATTTCGGAACGGTTTGGTGGATTGAAGAGTTTTACGGTTTTAATTTGGTTTTGAACGATTTTTGGAAAAGTTTGCGTTACTTTCAAACGATTGATGCATTTTTTTTACCTAGTTAACAGTCGTTTTACGTGGGTGACCTTTAAAACTGAAGGGCATCTCTTGAAAAAATTTCGCTTCACTTGAGGGTAAACTCTTAACTCAAGGGTTGCCCTTAAAAGTTTCGATTCCACGATCAAATGAATGTTTTTGGAACGTGGATCTGGCGCCGCATGTCGAGAATACATTCTGAAGCATTAATTTTGAGGTTAGAGCTCTCAAAATCCATTCCATACTTTCCCCTATTGTCAGAACCTCAAGAAGGATCTAACAGTGTGCATCCCCGGCAGTGTTGCCCCAGATGGAGTGCTATTTCCCCTCAAAATCCGTCACTCACCCATAAAAAAAATTTTTGTTTAATGTTGGCTACTATATTTTGATATTTTTTACACTTACACCACTGTAGTTTTGACAATAATAAGGAATTCTGTGATATTTTCGAAAATTCAGGAAATATCTAAAAAATTGTAAAATATTGTTGAATTTGGAAAATTTTCGAAAAATCATAAAATGTTTCAGAAATTATGGAAATTCAGTAAATTTTTCGAAATCTCAACAATTTTCTTTTCAAACATTTTGGATATTCCAAAAAATTCAGTAATTTTGATTACTTTAGATGAATTTTAAAACTTACCGTGGCTAATTTGCGAAAATATTCAATTTCCTGCCAATTTTCCGAATTCCGAAAACTTTGAGAGTTTCCAGAAATTTAATGAAATTCTAAATATTTTCGAAAATTGGAAAAATTTTCAGAAAATTATAAAATTTCGTTGAACTTGGGAAAATTTCGAAAAATTACAAATTTTCTTAATGTATGTGAAATTGTAAAATTTTTCTATGTTTTCAAAACTTTTCAGAATATTATTAATATATTAAAAAACGTTCAAAGTTTTTAAAATTTTTCAAAATTGTTGAAAACTTCCGAAATCGTTAAAAATTTTCTTAAAGCGTTGTGAAGCAACTTGAGAATATCTGCAATCAAATCAGATCGAGTAAAAAAAAATCCTTCTCCAACTCCCTCAAATTTTCAGCGAAGAAAACTCTAATAAAATTGCGGCTTGAAATATCAAGCCCCTAAATTTGCCACCCCCCCCCCCTCAAATTGTTCCCCCTCAAAGTTTTGTCCCCCTAGAATTCCCCCTAACAGCCCGAAAAAACCCTAAATTCAGGGAGAAAACCCCTAAACTGGCAACACAATTCCCCAGCGCCGGAAAATCTCGAACAAACCGGAATATCCCCAACAAGCGCGCTTTTCGCGAGTGGCTGTGACGAAACAAATCTCCCCAGCATCCGGCTGACCCCGGGCGCGCACGCGCCGGCATATTAACTTGTTTTCTATGTCGGTGCATCGTCGAATGTGCGCGGGCTCTGACGTCACCGAAATCCCGTGGTGTGACGGCCTCTATGTAGGTTATGACGCAGGTGCCACCCTTGCCAGGCTTTAGCCCTGCATTCATAATCTTCGGGAGCGTTGCACCGCGCGCAGCATGGCTCGTTTTCCCCCCGCGTTGTGTGTGTGCGCAAAGCCCCCGCGTAAAGGGGTGATATCACCCGATATGAAACCACCGTTGGGAATTTTGCGACATCGTGAAAGCGACCGGGCTCTTTTATGGAACGCGCTACAGGGAACAAGCCTTCTGGCGGCCCCCCCGCTGACCTTTGTCGCGAATGAAATTTTCATTCAGTCGTAAAACTCGGCTGTTTCGGCGCGGTTTATTTAAGTTTCGGGAAGCGCAAACTGTCTGTGGGACCACGTTTGTCGGGATAAATACTGGATACGGTTTCTTTCGATCAGGGGATTTTCTTTGGCAGATGCGGAGTAATTGATGGGCAGTGGCGTGGTGGCCATGGGGCAAGGTGAACAGGGGGGCTGTTTGAGTAGAGAATGTCCTTTTTCGACGTCTTTGTCCGGGTGTTCTGGATTATTCGCGGAATTCTTGAAATTCTTGAATTTTTAGGTCGTGGGATTTTCAGGTTTCACTTATGGAGGAAAAATGTAGAACATCGAAGTTGAAAAATTCGGAAATTTTCGAAGTGCGCATTTTGTATTAAAATACTTTTCATTTAACGAAAACAGTGATTATATTTTGCAAAAAACGCAATATATACGGTTTTTTGAATGTTAAAATTAGTTCATTCAAGCAAAATTCCGGTGACGATTTCATTTCCACGACGCCACTTTTGATGAGCGAGGGATAGAGGTCCGGGTTTAGTCGGCCGTGCGTCCGGTTGGTTTTGCCGGGTGAATAATGAGGGCGTTTTCCATCGAGTCAGTGAGTTGAGATTTACCGTGTTGTTAGAGGGGACTCGTTTTCCGAAAACGGTGAGACTTTTGTTGGTTTGGTGAGGGGATTTTCGTCTTAGGGATTTCCGACAACTTGATTGATTCGACGTTTTGTGATGGAATTAAAGGGGAGTTGGATTCTTTGATAGAAATCTGGTCAGTCATGGTTTTCGGATACTCCAATGAGTGGACTTGATAGTGTTTAGCGATCGTATTAGGCTGGTAGTATTTTCCTGATGATGAGGGGAAAATTGGTAAAGATGGGGGATTTTTATCTCGGGAAAATATATTTCAATTGAGAGGAAGAGTAGACATTTGATATCAGAAATTATGGAGTCATCAAAAAATTTTCTGGTGGTGATACTATTAATACAGAATTATGAAAATCCTGAAACTCCGACCTTCAACAATCTGTAACACCACTTAAAGTGGAAATTACTAAATTTACATGACCGTTTAACTAAAGTTGCAATTCGTCGCTTTTAAAGTACGACCACCGCTACTCAGTACCCTTTAAGCTAATTAAGTGCAACATCGCAAATGAGGGAGTAATAATCGATTAATCCAAGCATCGAGAGAATTGGATTACCGTCGTGAAAGCTCTCGATCTATGTATACGTAAGCATGATCGCAATCATCAGGGGGATAAGTCATACGTTCTAACCAATTTTCCGATCTAATGACAGATTGGGTAAACACAAAGAGATGGATCGATCAATACGTACATTCCAATCACTGTAAAAACATTTGGAAATCGACGTACCCGGTTTTACGCCACCCATTCCCATTCCATTACTTTCGTGGACAATCCCAATCCTGCCTCTTGAGTACAGTTCTCCATGAAAATTTAACTTTATCCGAGAACGTAATTGCTCGTGAAATCGCTCCGTCAGCGTCTCCGCGCCGCTCGTAATTCCCGAAAGAAAATCATTTAAGGAAAGTCCCTACGTCGTCGCTCATATATACGACGACGAGCCGAAAATGATTGCTAACGAAGCACCGCTCGAGAGTCATTCCGAGCGTGATCACTCCCCCAGAATTATAACTTCTTATCTCCGCTCACGAGAAGGAAAATATTGATCGGCTCTCTCGGCGCTACGCCATAAAATGCGTCTGCGGAAATCTTGCGAGTGCCGGGACATAATGAGAATTCTGAGCTCGGGTTTCTGATTTTCCATGCGCCTTTTTCGTGGGGTCAGAGATTTGGAAAAGGGGAAAATTTTGGATGAATTTGTGTCAATGATTGAGTTTTATCAAATAATGAGGGGGAGGGGATAATTTTTCTTGAAAACTATATTCCCAAACGATCTGGAACGTCAGTTCTTTTCATGGTATCGCACTTTTGATGTAACGGTTGAACAACACGTATGATCAATTTCTAAAGAGCCGCATCTAACCTATGAAAAAGTATGATAGACAGTTTAAGACCGTCTTCAGTCTTGTGTTTTCATATTGACACTTCTTCCTCGAAACTACTCCACTTCCTTTTTTCCTTTTTTCTCCCTTGTGTATTTTTTCTCTTCTTTGAGAGTTTCGAATTGAAGGAATGGAGCCCTTCCGTCAATTCCTTCAAGTTTCAGCTTTGCAACCATACTTCTCTCGGAACTCAAAAACTTTTTTCTTCGGGCAATTAGCCTGTTCAACTGATCGAATCCATACATAAAACCAATCAAGCCAATCCATCAATACGACGTTCCGACGCCGAAATTGCTTTCCCCGCGCGTTTTTTCCGATGAAGCACCAATTCAGCTTCCCGGTGTGTATCAAAACGTCCTCTTTTAATTCAATTTCGCTCTGGAACTTCATTTCCGGTAACGTTCGCGTGTAACATCGCCCGCAGACTCCCCGGCTAATGTATACGGATAACTGGAAAGGAACCGACGTGGCGCACAATGTATGCATGCATACAGCCCCACAAAAGCTCCGTTGCAGTATCATTGAATAATAAATGCCCGCGCTCAGCGAAGACATATGCTTTTTTGTGTTTACCCAACTATTTCTCCGAGCTCGCTCCTTCTTATACAGTGGCCGATGTTCAATGAGACGAGTCCCTGCACGAACACTCGGGCAATCCGGTTTCAAGACGCACTTCGCGTGGAATGATATTGGATCGTAAAAAAAATATTATACCCCGGGATGTATAAAACTTCGACCCTTGAGAATGAAGTTACTCATGAACGTTGGGGGAGGTTCATGGCGTATGGAAATGTGGGGTTATGGAAATTTTGATGACTGTATATTTTGATGTGATTTTGGGTTGACGGTTTGAGAGTATGTGAAATTTCGTGTATTGATTGAAAAATAGAATTTGATATCGTATTGGATTTTATTTTCTTGTTTGACTCATCGATTGATTTTTGATGTGTAAACGTCTTTGATTTCGCTACTGGTATGAGCCAGGATGGACTGGCCGTTCGTAAGATGTGTAAGGTGTAAGGCGTAAGAGTAAAGGCGACCTCACAGAGATCCACGCATAACGTTGATCGCTAGAAGTTTCCAAAATTTTCAGCAAGACTCTAGAAGATTCTAGAAAGTTCTTTAAGTGTCTGGAATGTTTTAGAAAGTAGTTAAAGATTCTAGAATATTCTAAAAGGTTCTGAAAAGTTGTAGAAAGTCTTGCAATGTTTTACAAGCTTGTTCTGGAATGTTGTAGAATGTTATGAATAGCTCTGAAGGGTTATGAATAGTTCTAGAAGGTTCTGAAAGGTTCTGGAAGGTCTCGGAAGATAGTAGAAGGTTCGTGAATGTTTTAGAAGGTTCTGACATATTCTGGGTTAAGTTCTGAGAAATTCTAGAAAGTTCTCGTAGGTTTTAGAAGTTCTGTAAGGTTCCAGAAGGTTGTAGAAGGTTTTGAAACGTTCTAAAAGGTTTCAGAAAGTTTTTGAAGGTATTGAAATGTTATGGAAGGGAGTTTAAGATTCTGTAATATTCTAGGAGGTCCTGAAAAGTTATAGAAGGTCTCGGAATGTTCAAGTCTTTTCAGGAATGTTGTGGAAGGTTCTAAATAATTCTAGGGAATTCTGAAAGGTTCTTGTAAGTTTTAGAAGGTTCTGTAAGGTTCCGGAAGGTTCTAGAAAGTTTTTAAAGCTATTGGAATGTTCCAGGAGGTAGTTGAAGATTCTAGAATATTCTATAAGGTTCTGAAAAGTTGTAGGTTTTGGAATGATCTACAAAACTGTTCTGGAATGTTGTAGAAGGTTCTCAAAGGTTCTAAATAGTTTTTAAAGTTATGAATAGTTCTAGAAGGTTCTGAAAGGTTTCGGAAGGTTTCAGAAGATAATAGAAAGATCGTGAATACTTTAGAATTTTCTCGAAGATTCTAAAAGGTTCTAGAAGGTTCAAGAAGTTTCTGTAAGGTTTCAGAAATTGTAGAAGGTTTTGGAATGTTCTAAATGGTTCCAGAAAGTTTGAGAAGGTTCTGCATGGTTATAGAATATTCCAAATGGTTCTGGAAGGTTTCAGAAGATTTTAGAAGATGACACAAGATTAAGACACAGTGTGCACAAGATGTTTACACATCAAACGTGAGTGCCGGGTGCTCATTGACTTTTTTTCGTCTTCTCAGTTTTACGAAATTAAATTTACATTATGAAGCCGAATTTCTATAACAAGATACTATGCCATCTTTAAGAAAATATATCATATTTCTATTTCTCCCTCCCTTTAAATCATGCAAAACATTTCCGAGGTCACTCCAAACCACGAAATACCAGAAAGTGATGAAGACGAAGATGATCCCCGTAATAGTGTCCCCATAACGTATATATTTTCGCGTAACGCGGTTGCTGAAAAGGAATCTTGATTTACGACAGCAATATTCGCTCCAGCGCGGAGACGATTCGGGAAGATGGAAATTCCATTTAGTAGACACGGAAAGTCTTCCGTCAACGGCTCAAGAATCCCGCGGAGGAATGACAGAGCTATACGAATATTAAAGGCGACGAGAGAATTTACGCCTCCGAATCAACGGCCATTTCCGCGCTTTATCGGGGCCAGGGAGAGAAAGGACACGCGATGTATTCGCGAAAACCTTTTTCCTGAGTGATCAATCTGGCAACGTCGCGACCGGTCTTGAGTGAGCCATTAGGCCAATACGAGATTTTCCAGTTCCGACGATTTGTTGGATTGGCTCTCGAAAAATGCTCTAGGAGTGGCAAAAGAGTGCATTTGCCGATCGAAAATTTTTATTGAGCACTGTAACCTCAAAATTGGCACTTTGGATGTGTTTTTGGAACTTAAACCTCAAAATTGAGACCCGAAAATTCTTCCTGACCTTAAATGTTCTGAAGAGTCGGAAAAATTACGTAAAATCGTCGAGCTGCGAATTTTCTGCTTATAGGTTTACTGAAAAAGTATTCTTGTAGCTACACCACTAGGTTGTCCTTTTCGACGTAACTGTTTGAGTTTACGACACCATTTGATCCTCGGACGCAACAGCGAGCAGGTGTTACCTGCATAAACGCCGTTAATATTTCACATTGACCTATATGTAACACTGCCTAACCGATGTGATTAAAGTTATTTCTGCTCCCATCGTGTTTGCCCTGGAATTGACCACTGTGTGTGCTCGTACAACTGGTTTAATTCCATTTGCCCCATCGTGGTTGAATAAATCATCGACGTCTTCGGTGTTTCATCTCTTCCTGATACCTTCGCTTGTAGAATATTCCCGTTTCAAAGGGTGAGAACATTTACCCTTGTAACTTTGAATCTTATAAAAATTCTGGAGACCTTACTAGATTATACGAATTCCACATAAGGTTCTTCTATTCTCATGATGTACTTGATACAAACTGACAAGTTTGAAAAAAATTCCAATTCTGGGCTCTGGATGCCCCAAAATCGACCGTACGTTTATCAATTCTGAAATTGATAACCTCCCACATACAAGGCCACCGAACGAAACGAATCCTTGTCAATCAAAAGTACCATCCCCCAACTGGAACTAATCGAAAATTAATTACTCCGCGCTCGCTTCCTCTTTTTTCCCCGTCAAAACACGATCCAATAGACATTCATCAAACCTCCTCGAGGGTATTTGGCATTAATCAGTGAATAGCGAGAAAGTTACCCCTGTATTCCCAGTCATAATCTATTTACAGAGTTGAACTTTGTCGTTCAAAGAAGATGCATCGCAGCGCAAGGCATAGATTGCAGGTAGAATGTTGCTGTGCCAGTGGAGCTATCCATCGTGAAGTCAGCCATGCAATTGAAGCAGTTGAATTACAGATGAGCGCACAAGGGAGCAAGCGAAAGAACGCGGGGCTTTAATTACGAGTCCATTTCCTGCGATGCAAGGTTACTTTCGACGGGGAGAACTTTTTTTCATCATTCTAACCTCAAAATTGGTACTTCGAAATGATTTTTCGATCCTTATGAGGAACTCAAAGACTCCAGAAAAATTCACTCACTAGAATAAGTGAAGATTTTGCTGTTTCGAGTCGAAGAATGGCCTCCCGGCCCGCATTAAGAGGGTACGGAACGCCTCGTTCACCTTTATCCCGTCCAAATAGTCGCGTAATCAGGCTGGCACGAAAGGCCTGCTCCCGCAGATATTTAAATGCGGGCTGGGGAAAAGCGGAAGAAGTAAGCTCACAAATCTTTGCCAGTTACCGTCGTGGAAACGGCGTTCGATGTTTCCAAATGAATGCACCCGGCGCAGACGATATTTCTGCAGAAAATACTTCCACTTCCACCATAAATCACCGAACATACCCGAGCTCCCCGGAACGAGCCCCAATTTTCGCGTCCGACGTATTTGCAGCTGCGCCGAGTACTTTTTTAAGTATTCCACAGTGACCCTCTCCTTCGCCCTCATGAAAATTCGGATGGGTTTTTTGCATTTTGGAATCTGGGGGAGTTTTGTGACGAGAGCGGATTTTTTGGGGAACTTCGTCGTTTGGGCGAGGGTTGTGATCTTTTTGAGACGATAGGGGATGTTTCAGATGATATTGGGGGGCGAAGGAGAAAATCGAGCGAACTCGTCAGTAGTCGATTTTTTTTTCTTTTTTGAAATTCCTCTAAATCTTTGGAATACGAGAAAATTCTTCATAATTTTTTTCAAATTTCGATCATTATACTCGACATTGATTAATTTTGAAAAAAGCTCGAGAATACTCCACAAAAACTGTATACGCTTAATTTTGTTGGTATTGTTATTGATTAACAATTGATAATCAAAGCTCGTATTTCGAACCTTTTTGTACTCCGCTGTGTTTTTGTGTAACCGCGGTCGTAGAGTGGTAATGTTATTTACGTTTTTACCGTCATAAGTATGACAAACGACCAGCATTTGTGAGCAAAAAGACGCGATATCACTGTGCAATCTAGATATGAATGCGCATTATCCAGTCGTTTTTATTTGTTCAGAGTACGTCATGATCACGATATTCGTTTATTCCTATTCCGTCGATGATAAGACGTGTTTTAAACCGGAGTTTGCAGTGAGTTTTGTGAGCGCGAAATATTTTAATTCGACTTCGGAGTTCAATGAGTCTACAGGGGATGAGTAACACTTGAATGATGGTATTCGTTTGACTCCAACCTTAAAAGTGGTACTTTAAATGTATTTTTGGTTATAAGTCGAATTGATATTCCTATTGCGCTTGCATGTGAAAGTGAATTCATCGAAACGATTATAGTCCTCGGCTTTGTCTCGGACTGCAACTTCCCATGCGACAAGGTCAAAATTTCGCTTTTTTAACGTGTGGCACGTGACTTTTTTCCATGATTGTAACAAAAATTACAGTTTTTTTCACTGTTCAAATTTTTTCACGAGCGAAAGGAAGAAAGTTTCTTTCACAGGAGTGGAACAAAATTTTCTTAACACACAAGTGAAAAAGTGGGTCACTTTTTACTCGCAAAACGATGAAAAAACTGTCACTTTTTCGTAAATTATGAAAAAAGTAGATTACCTTATCGAATTACGTCAAGAAATTGACAATATTCAAATTTTGATAATCATTCATTATATATTCGAATTATCAGGATATTTCAAAAATTGTTTCGGAAATTCCTAACCATCCCAGAACTTAGATTTTTCGTCGTATTTTTTTTTAACTTGTGTATTTTCAGTGCCTGTCTAAGACCATTGTATTTTTGTTCCGACAAACGTATTAACTAAATTCCACTGAGAACACAAACTCATATTTTTTTGGAATAGGCACATATTGAATTCATCCAACGCACCGCGGTATTCCTTTGTGAAATTTCGAGCTGATTCCCTTTGTTCGTTAACGACAATTTAGCTCGCTCAGTTGAGCAAAGTCATCTTTCTCTTCAGCCGGAAATGTGCACTGCCCAAATGGACTGAACGCCGGACGTAACCGTGCTTCTGAATATTCAGCGCTCGAATAAAGTTGTGCTTTCGCATTATTTCAGTTTATCGGACACGCGGAACTTTCTACTTAAACGCTTTCATATAAGTACCGTTGCTGAAGAAGCCCCCATTTCCCTGGATGCATAAAAACTGCGAAAACTTTTAGATTTTTTAATTTTAGGTTATACGACCCAAAGATTCCGCAAATGTAATTATACACAGTTGTACATTGAATTCAAAAACTTTCCAAACATAAGAAAACGGAAAAAATTAAGTCCGTATCAGATAAAGAAGTTTTTAACTCTACATCATGAAACATTAATTTTCGAAAGACCTGAAATATTTCTGTCAATGTCCTGTAAAATTTCGAATATTTCGTTCAAAACCCTGATCTACAAGAAAATTTCCAAAATCTAAAAATTCAGGTAATCAAGCCGAAACGTTCGGAAACTTTCTCCATCCGAACGTTCCCTATAACCCGGATAACTCCGACCAGTCATTTTTCGAGACGAAAATTCCTACCGAAGTTTCGCCGGCGTAGTTTGATATGTTGATGGAAAAGATTCAATACAAAACTTTGCGCATTAATTTACAATTGTACCGGGAAAGTTTCCGGGAATAAATTTGACTCCATCGCGGGGCCGACAAACGTTTTATGTAAACGCCAGTGTTTAGAGTCGATTGAAGTTGGGCCATAAGCGTTAAAGCGCGATACTGCGAGCAACATCGGGAATACGTAATACGCGAGGATTGATATGGTAGGTTTTCTCGCCGAACTTTCGACGCTCGAGTGATTATTGCGCCCGAACAGCTCTGCATGACTTGACACGAGATAGCACACGCGTGGGAGGAAAGTGTATTTTCGAGTGAAAAGGGAGCTTTTTTGTACGGATTTAAAGTTTGCGGGACGAGTCGAAGATGGGTTTTGAGATAAAGTTATGTAATAAGGACTTTCTGCAGGAGCTTGAGACTGTATTTCCTTCACTTGTGGAGGAATGGTACATTTATCAACGAGGGCAGGAATAGCGTTTTTTTCGGATGTGAATTTTGCAAGACAAGACGAGAACAAGTTTTGAGATCACATTATTTAATAAAGACTTTTTGCAAGAGTTAAGGACTATATTTACCTCCACTTGTAAAGAAATAGTATATTTCTCAACGCGGGCAGGAAGGGCTTTTTTACCGGATATGAAGTTTGCAGGACGAATCGAAGACGAGTTTTGAGATCACGTTATTTGAAAAGGACCTCCTGCAGGAGTTTAGGACTATATTTTTCTCCACTTGTGGAT
>JAPYZK010002437.1:0-14103 GCA_030522785.1 Platygaster equestris | reverse complement strand
TTAAGTATTGACCTCCAAACGTTTTTTTGCGAACTCCAAAACTCTCCAAACGAAATCCAAACGATTACAATGTTTTTTCGAATAATTTTCCCTTATTTTTGCGCTATCATCATGGGGATACCGGATGCACGTACCACGTACGTACCCCAGTGTACCACAGTGTACCATACAGATTCACAGCGACCAATCATACGGAGTTATCTGGAGACTGGAGTTATCTATCCTGATTCCTGGTTCCAGTATTCTTGCTGAGAACCCTGTTCAGTGTGACAATCAGTGACAATTTTGACGTTTGTTAAGTAAATAACAAAGATTGTTCACAAAAAAAGGAAAGTTTTGACAAGAAAAAAATGTCGACGCGATGGTAAGTTTCAAAATGTTTAGGTTCAGTTGGAAACAATTCATATCTAACTGTGAGATTTGGGCTCAGTTGCGAGTCAATACATATTTAACCGTCAAGAAAAATTCTCTCGTTTGTCTTTGTCTACATGTTCAACCAGTATTTACAGTGACGCTTAATTTTTGCGGAGTACTTTTTTTGACTGTACTTGATACATTCGTAATCCCCTTTTTTAATATAAATATGGGTAAATGTCTACATTCAGCTACTTTTCCTAAAAATGTCGAAAAATCTTTTTTTCAAGAGTCAAAATATCGGATTTTGCACGTACATTACGAAACCGTCGGCATTTCTGAAAAAACAAAAAAATCAATATTTATTTTGTTATGAACAATAATATTGGCAAAGAAGTGCTCTGACAAGCGAGTGTTTTCGGAGATTACGTGATGTTCTTTAGGACATTGTTTTCTTTTCATGGTATTTTTAATTTTTTCCGAAATTTTTCGGAAAAGTAGCGCAACTAGACATTTACCTAAATATGTACCTACAAATGAATTCTGGTTACTGACAAGATTGTCACATCTCGGAGGAAAAAATTGTCGATTTTGATGTAATTAAAATCAGTTGCAAATGTATATGTATGCTGTTTAAATATTCAGAAAATTCCGGTTCAAATGATAATCGATCTAAATTAAGTATTTACAGTAAAATGAATAAAAAAGATTTCAGGGAACGATTTTTTGGAATTTCAAAACTCTTGGAAATTAACAATTTTTTTATTTTTTTATTTATTATTTTTTTTTTTAATGGAAAAATATAATGAAAAAGAATGATTTTTTGCATTTTCATGGAGAAATTTACAATTTTTTATTTTTTATTTCGGAAAAAAATACACTAAAGAAGAACAATTTTTTTGATGTTTTCAAAACACTTAAAAAATGCACAATTTTTTAATTTTTTCAGAAAAAATACCAAGAAAAAAAAGATATTTCGGATTTTTAAAACACTTCAAACTTTACAATTTTTTATTTCGTCGGAAAAAAATATATAAACAAAAACAGTTTCCTAAAATTACATTATTCCTGCAGAAAACTTTTTTGAATTTACTAATTCCCAAAATTTTTAAAAATATCGAAATGCAAAGAATTATCAAAATTCTTAAGCTTCATGATTCAAAATTGACTTAGATTTCATTCTTCATAATTTTCGTAAATTTGTTGATTTCAATTTCTTTCATATTTAAAATTATGTCATTTCTAATATTTTCATAAATTTTACAAATTCCCAACATTTTTGTAAATGTCCAAATTTGTAAGTCTTATGATTGAAAAATGTACTAAAATTTATATTTCCATAATTTTTGTAAATTTGTTGATTCCATAATTTTTGTAAATTTGTTGATTCCAAATTTTTTCAAATTCAGAATTATGTTATTTCTAATATTTTCTTAAATTTTACAAAATTTATAAAATTCCTAAAAATCTTTGATCATGACAAAAAAAAATCCACACTTTTTTCACTGCGATTTTACATCGAAAGAAAAACTTTCATCTCATTAAATACTTTCTCCTTCAGGTACCCAATTTATCAGCGAGGAAATCCACAACTTCGTGTATTCCTGCCCAATTTCTTCATGAAATTAGTGAAACCGGAAGAACACGCTCCAAAAAACATCGTAACATTTCATGTGTCGATACAAATGACTAAAAACGACGTCAAAAATTATTTGGAGAAGATTTACAACATTCCAGTGATGAAAGTCAACACTCGAATTGCAATGGGAAAAACAAAAAAAGAGCCGTATCAAGGAACTGTGATAAAAGAGGATGACGTGAAAATAGCATATGTTTGGCTTGTAGGGAATTTCGGAATATATATATATTTTTTTATAGATTATTCAGAATAATTAGAATATTTAGAATATTATTAAGTTCGAAAATTCTTGAAACTTTCGAAATTTTTGGAATTATCCAAATTTTAAGAAATTTTACAAATTATGAATTTCTGAATTCATATTTCATATTTCTTTTCTTTCTATAGCAAAAAGACACAACATTCGCCTACCCGGACTTATTCACGAGCGAAACAGTTAAAAAAGAAGACAAAATCAGAGACAACAATTTGAAAGAAATGAAACAGGAGCAGAGCAAATTTTACAAGAGAAACCAACACTCCCAGGGTGCGCCAGGATGGTACAGCGTGTAGAAAATGATGTTAAAAATGTTCAGAATCATTGAATTGTACCGAATTTGTTTGATAGAAAAATAATATTCAGTTAATCGAAATGATTTTAAACTGTATTCGGAATCATTAAATGGTATCAAGGTTGTTTGATAGAAAAATAATACTCATGTAATCGAATTTATTTTAAAAAATATTCAGAATCATTTAATTATATCGAATTTGTTTTATAGAAAAATAATATTCGTTCAATCGTAATGATTTTACGAAATATTCAGAATCATTGCATCGTATAAAAGTTTTTTGGCAAAATAATAATATTTCTTCAATTCAAATTAATTAAAAAAATATTTGGAATCATTGAATTGTATGAAATTTGTTTGAAATTTGTTTGTTTCTGCGAGTGAATCATCAATCCGATATATATATATATATATAATATTTTGTTAATTTTTATAGGAATTATAATTTCAAAAATCTTCCATAAAATTCACTTTAATAATCACTGCGAGATGATTCTGAAATGATAAAAAATAAAATTAGCGAGTGCCAAAACTGCAGAATTAACTTTCGTTCATTATTTATTCATGAATATGTACGCTTGTACACAATAATTGAACAAATAATTACATTTTACCAGACAAGCAAAATCAGTTCTATCCTACATTGTGCAACTAGGGCCAAAAATGGTCGATTCGAGGCCGCATGAAGTTTTCGTCCCGAGCGAAGCGAGGGCGAAATTCTGCGGCCGATAATCGGCCACATTGGCCCGCGTTGCACATACTATTTTTTTCAACACGCGCACTCAAACAAGAGTTTTGAGAGACTCGTTTTCGTATACCAAAAAGACCGATTCGGGACCGATTAACGAAACCGCGTCCGTATAGTGTGTGACGCGGTTTCAAAAATTGACCACTTCCAAAAAAACTCATAAAAATCGAACCGATAACGAAAAGATTCATACTCATTCATCACTTCCCGTAATGATCACATTGCGCGAAAGTAATAAAAATTCGGAATTATAGATTCGCGAGTACTTGCGCGTGAAATTGTTAAGCTAACGGTGAGTTTAGTATATATATATATATATATACGACGCAGTTCCGAAAAAATTATCCTCGCAGTGTTTGAAGAGTGCTCCCAAAAATTCATCGGCGCTAAAAATATTCATGCTCATTTGTTCAAAGTCGAAATCTGTGCGAAAAAACTGTGAGCAGTTATTGGTTTACGAGTTTATTCACGCGAAACTGTTCATTTGTCGAGTCATTTTTGCCCGCCGGGCCTAAAAACTCGCGTTTTGAGTGCGCGTGTTCAAAAAAAAACTTTTTTTTTTTCTTCTTGGACAATGTCTTTCAGTTCATACGCAGAATGATGAAGATATGATATAGATCTCATAAATACAATGATTTGTAGTGTCATCGTCGCGACGAGAATGAAAAATGAATTGATTCCTTAAAATAAGAAAGCTTATTATATTACATACTATTACGGTCTATTCTCTAATTTTCGAAATTTTCAAATGTTGCAGAATCCCAGAATTTTGAAGAATTTTCTAAATTTCTGACGATTTCCATTTCTTCAAAAAATGTCCACAATTTGCACATCCTTGAAATTCTCGTAACTTTTCAAATAATCAGAATGGATAAAATTTCCAGAATTCTTGAAATTGCCAAACATTTCTGAAACCTTTCAAAATTTCGAACGTTTCAATCCTCTGAAGTTTTCCGAAATTGTCAAAAGTTTGAAAATCCATCAAATCAAGTGACGAAATTTTCCCAAATTTCCAAGAAATTTTAAAATTTTCGAATTTCAAAAATAGTCCAAAAGTTTCAACACTTTGAAAGTTTAAAAAATTTCGAAATTCATGAAATTTGTATTATTTCCAGACTTCGCAGAATCCTAAAATTTTTAACAATTCCCAAAACTCAAACAAAAAAACTTAGAAAAAGGTTGTATCCCAGTCGAAACAGAATGATTTCTTTGGTTACTCTAGATGGACAAATCGCCGAGTTTTACAAGATAATAATACCCAGTGAACCTGTCAGCTCACACGTGAGCTCAAAACCGCCAGTTCAATTGAGCTCACTCGGGATCAAACTCGGATCGCCGGAGTGAGAGCCCAACTCTACGATGTTGGCCATACATCTATTGTACTTGCACTGCTTAGAAAAGCTGGATCACCAGAATGATCCTGCAGTCGAATTTCGAGTCGTTTAATGTAATAAATTGCCAATTTATCGCGATTTTAGCTGCCTGGATAAAAACATAAATGAATGTATGGCTAAAATTGTGATGATTTCTCGATTTTTCACAACTAACGAATGAAAAACCTGCTGCACGATCATTCTAAAGATGTAGCTTTTCTAAGCATTGCAAGTACAATAAATGTTTGGCCAACATCGTAGAGACTCGATTCGGTGATCCGAATTCTCGATCCCGAGAGGAGGAAATTTTTTTTTTTTTTTTTTCTTTCAATTACATGATGTTATATTTTATAATCATCATTAAACAATAAATTTTTTATTTTTTATTTTTCAAAATTGTAAAAAGTAGATTGAAATAATCGGAGTAAAACATTTTGTGTGAAAAAAGCTCACGCAGTGAGCTCACTGCGTGAGCTTTTTTGTTCCCCAAATTACACAAATTACACAATTATCTATATTTTCGCAATTCTCGAAAACGTAATTTATTAAATTTTTTCGTACTTTCAAATTCCAGTTCACATAGATGAATTTTAATACATTATTATCATATAAAGTTGTTGTTATTATGATTATTGTTGTTGTTGTTATTATGCAATAATACATTCAGTTCTCGCATTTCTTTCAGTTACAAAATTCACGAGATTACGAGGTGAGAGGAAAATCAATTAATCTACGTCTCTTTAAGTTGACGAAATTGATTACTTGTTTGACTTTTTTTTTACGCTGAACCTTACAAGACAGCGAAAACCTAAGTTATTTTTAGTACATATATATATATATAGAATCTAAGAGTGTTTCGATAAAATGCTTGAAACGTTTTTTTCTTTTTTTTTTTTCAATCGACTCCAAGATTTTGAACTTCGTCCCAGTTAAGGATGTTGACTTCGAAAATTTTGTTGCCGGCGAATTGGCCGAAAATTCCGTTTGATGTGCTGCGTTTGACGACTGAAAATATAAACTTATTAATGAATTATATGTAATGTGATGATATAAAATAATATATATATTTACAAAATGGAGGAACAGAAAGAAAAATGCATTTTTCGGAGTGAAAACTGGCAATTTCGTCATCGTTTTATACAGTTTTAAAATTTTTGGCGTGTAATTATAATCGTGTATGAATGCTATTTGTCGAAATTTTTTTATTTATGTATTTTTACGATATATTGTAGAATATAATGGAAATTCTAAACATTTTCGGAATTCTGGAAACTTTTGAAATTTCATAATATTTTAAATAATTTAAACACTGTTTAATTCGAAAATTTTCAAAATTCTCGGAATTTTGAGACATTTCGAAATAATCTGAATTTCGAAATTTCTCTAAGAACTCGAAAATTTCAGAACATCAAAATATTCAAAATTCTTCAAACTTCGAGGATTCTCATATACCACACAATTCTACGGAGTGATGAAAATTTTTTTAATTCTTCTCATCTTGGGAATTCTAGAAACTTCAAATTCTGGAATTTCGGGTCCGTTATTCCAAAATACTTTAAATATCCGAAATACTCTTTACGTCGAAAATTATTGGATTTCTCGAAATTTTGAGAAATTTCGAAATTACCTGAATTTTGTAATTTGTCTAAGATCTCGAAAATTTCAGGAGAATTAAAATACTCGAAATTCTTGAAACTTTGTTAATTCCCATATACCACGGAATTCTACAAAATAATTGAATTTCTAAAAATTTTTAAAATTCTCATTACTTTCGGAATTCTGGAAACTTTCGAAATTCCAGAATGTTTTCAATATTCAAAATAGTCTTTACGTCGAAAATTTTTGAAATTCTCGAAATTTGGAGTTATTTCAAAATTATCTGAATTTCGGAATTTCTCTTAGAACACGAAAATATCAAAATAACCAAAATTTTCTAAATTCTTGGAACTTTGAGAATTCTTATATAAGACAAAATTCTGCGAAATAATTGAAATTCTAAAAATTTTCAAATTCCTCGTCATTTTTTTCGCTCCCAGCTTCCAACCAATCAGAGAAGCGAAAATAAATTTACCCAAGTGTAATTTATTTGCGCGCTTGTGATTGGTTAGTGCCGTTGGTCGGCTGCATGGGGTCACTTCCACGATGGTCTATAGGCTACGAAAGCCGCTATTTTCTATGTGAGAGTCGAGAAAAACATATTTTTAATAGCACGTCTGGCGAAAGTTAGATTTTCGTCGTCTCCGAAGAGTCGCAAAAGTAGCCGCTTCCCGAGTTCATTTTGGCTTGACTCGTTTCGGCTCACTTTCGCAACAAGTGGCTAAAGTTTTAATTCGTTTTCGGGTGTGGTCCGCGATCTCTTTGTAGATCAAGTTTTTTTCACCTTTCTCGTTCTCCATATTGACTTTTTCCAGCATGTACGTGTTACGATCCAAACATTCACGTGTAATATACGTTCCGATGTTCGAAAAATCGGTGATGGCTGGGAAAACGACCCTCATTTTCTCGCGAACGATTTCTGTGTTGACTTCGTAGTAGCCTGTCGAAGTTGAAGTTTTAATAGTTAAAACAATAAAATCGAAAACAATGAGAAAAACAATATTCAGAATTTTGAAATTTATTCAATACGATTTTAATATTTCAAATAGATTTTAAGTTAATCAATAAGGGCAGTTGAATTTAATCATTCGGGCGGAGACATTTCATTTATTATTATCACCAGCCCGCCCTTTAGTTTATACATTATTCATCTGATTATTTTTTACTCGTAAATTCTGGAAATTTTGCACAACCTTCCTTGCACATTAATTGATGTCCCTCAAACAATCTTATTTATTTATAACATTCGCAGAATTTGTAAGTTAAATAAAAGAGAACAATTTTTTGATCACATTTTTCTGGATTTACCATAACTTTTACTACTCTCGATTTTTTTCGACGTCGAATAATTTTTTAATGAACAATGATTGAAGAACGTTCGTTTTTTCAAAAAATTATGACTCAGATATTAAAACAGTAAAATATTAAGAATCTTTACAATTTCGAAAATCTTTCAAATTTTCTACCCACTTTCTTAAAATTGTCAAAATTATAGACACAAATATTATATTTTCTACGACTTCGTAAATTTTTATGAGAATTATAATTAAGATCTTCCACATAATAATTTTTTTTTACACACGCACAAAGATGGCCCTTTTTCATGTACGAAATGTGGGTGCAAAATGCCATTTTTTATTGACATAATAGTGCGGAATAAGCGTGCGCAGAACCTTATTTTCCGCACTGTTATTGGAAATATTTTCGCACCAGTTTAGGGACATTTTCGAATCGTGTGAAAATTTCGACATTCCAAAAATTTTTGTCAACTCCAAAAATTTTTTAAAATTTCCCACATTCCAAGGATTTTCGAAATTCCAAAATTTTCGAAAATTTATAAAATTTGGTGAATGTGTATAACTTACGGAATTTGCAGGTTTACAATAATGTTCTGAATTACGTGAATTTTCAAAATTTTCGAAAATTTCCAAAATTCTCAAAACATTAAAAAATGTCTAAACTTCTCAAAATTTCCGGAGATTTCGAGAATTCTCAAAATTTCCAAAAATTTCAGAAAATTTATAAATTCTCTAAAATGTAGAAACTTCCGAAAATTTATGAGATATATGAACAGAAATTTTCCCAATGTTTCAAAATAATTGAAAACTTAAACAATGATAAATGAATGATTAGTTTAACTCTAGTAAAACTTTGAAACTTGAGAAAATCAATATTTTCAAATTCACTTTCAGGAATGAAAGCGGCCATCATATTCGATGTTCTTTTTGTAAGGATCCTTTTTCTAGGAAAAAGATTTACTTGTTTTCATATGTTCCTCATTTTTTTATGAAAAGAAAATTGGAAACGTGATTTCTAAAATTATTATCATACTCGAAAAATACACTTCAAAATTATCGAATTTTGAATTCTCAGTCCCGATTTTATTGCTTTTGGGAATTTTCGTACTTGAATATTTCCTGTCAACATTATTGAAATTGAAAGAAAGCGTTTCTTTACCACTGGGTTGTTAATACAAAGAAAAATCCATGTTTTTCGATATTCCCAGTCAGTTTTGTTCTTAATTTACAGTTAAAATAGTTTTTTCTCGCAAAAACCATTTTAATTGTCAGTTAAGAACAAAACTGATTGGGAATACCGAAAAACATGGATTTGTCTTTATTATTGAAACTGGAGGTCTGCAAAATCAGTACATATATTATTTGTATACTAATAATTTTTCTAACAATTTTCCGAGAGAAATTAAGTACGGAGTTTATAATTTTTGGTTTTTGAATTTTCTAATTCTATTGTTTTTGTCTTTGAAATTTAACTTGCAAATTTTGTAAAAATCAAAATATCCGAAACTGAATTTCAGATAACGTCAAAATTAAGTAAAATAGAATATCCTTCGGTACATTTTTAACTTCAAATTTGTTCTAGAGAGCAAAGTGGCCGCGGTGTAACGTGTTTTAATGTAAGTGTTTTAATATCAATGCTATAGTGTTTCAACAGTCATATTTAATACACTCGCGCGAAAAAAACGCCGTTATAACGCGGTGAAGATGGCGGCCAAAATATCTTCATATTCGCCTATCACTGAAAAGGAATTATTTCCTTTGAAATTGACCTGCAACCTCTCAGCCAGTACGGCTATTTTTCCACACATGCCGGTGTACCAACTTGACGTATGATCGCATGATAAATAAGTACCGAGCAACACCTTTCACTTCATGTTTTTCGTGTTGTTTATTGCTAATTCGTAGAATGAACATAAAAAATCGATGAGCACCTTTGTAAAAGTTATCGATATTCATTTTTCACTCACTTTGAGCACGAACGCACTCGCGTGACTGTGGAATATAGTAAAAAAAAAAAAAAAACATAACAATCGCACAAATCAGTCGCGTGAGCAACTGTTGCGCGACTGATTTAGAATGCCACTCAGTCGTGCATTGGTCATTTCATTTCCATCAGGGAGCCGCATATCAAAAATTTGTAATTCATGGTGACCGCCACCTTAATTCACATGGCTTTGGCAAGCAAATCCACTAAAAAAATGTAAAAGTGCGTAGAACATTCAAGAAATTCAACTGAGGGGAAAACCACAGACAGAATGGGCGTATTTTCCAGCAAACAACAGCATTTTGCACTTTTTTCACGTTTGTATCCGAATATAAGCCGCACCACGTTTTTCAAGCACTGAAAAACCAAAAAAGGGTGCGGCTTATATTCGAATAATTACGGTGATATGATTTATGTTACATCGAAGAATTAAATTATCACAAATATCTCGAAAAAGTATCGAATAACTTTGAAAATGTACACAGAAGATTGACGAGACGACTACAATTTTTTCACGTGTTTTTTTCTATCGGTTTTAATGTCGATGATAGAAATTGATGACTTAATATATAATTTACAAGAGCTTTATTCGTTTATGAATCTAAATTATACCTCAAAAAAATCGACATCGTAAACAAAGCGGGGGACGCCTTGTTGAGAACATCCTTAGGGGGGGGAGGGGGGGGGGGGGATTGGAAAGCGGACAAAATCGGACAAGCACGGGGGAAGTGTCTAAAATTCCGGAAATTTAATGGACGTCTTTTATACACGCCTCCTTATCAAATTTTCAAAAATGTTTTTAACTTTCCGAGGTTTCCTACAATTTCCAAAAATGTTCAAGATTTCCAAGAATTCCAAAGATGTTCAAATTTTCCAAAATTATCGAAATTTCGAGAGAATAATGCGATTTTCAAGAATTCAAAAAATTTTGAAATTTTCGAATATTTTGAAAATTTTCAAACCTTCAACAATTTTTAATTTTTCCAAATTTTTCGTGCACTCAAAAGCGCCATTATTGTGCATTTGTAAAAAAAGCAATGTATGCAACAAGTGCACGAGATAGGATAGCCCGTGAATGTAAAGTTCGAAACATTCGACTTCGGCTACACGCACTCGCTACGCTCGTGCATTCGCCTACGTCTCGCGCGTTCTCCTTCGTCTCGTTGTGCATTCACTTCCGTCTCGCGTGTTCGCCTCCGTCTCGTGTTCCAAACTTTACACTCACGGAACAACCTATTTTGCGCACTTATTACATTATGTACTATTTTCTTACCGTCAAACATTTTGCTCAGCAGATCGTACATGTTTCGGGGAGGCAAAACTTTTTCGCGATCTAAAGGCATCACGAAGCAGCATCCGCCGTCAATGTCGATTATTCCAGTTTTGTTCTATAAAAAAATGCATTTTTTGCACACTTGTGGATTTGTACTAAATAAATGCAATGTTTGAAGTTTATATATATATAATCTCTTATAAGAAATTTCAGCAGTTCAAAAGATAGAATTTTGTTTTTTTTGACGTATACAATTCTATAGTTATTTATGATTATATATTCATATTTCATTATTCGAGTATTTCAACAGATAAATTACAATTTCGCGATGTATTGACTTACTTATTTTTCAATTTTCGTTTATTTTTATCATATTTGAAAAATAGGAGCATAAGAAAGTGACACATATAAATTTTAGAATTTGTATGATTCAGAACATGCGAAATTCGAAGTTCACAATTTTAGACTTGTAATTGATTAAATTTTAGGATAGAGAGAATTTGAGTGATTTTGATTGGAAAAATTCAGAACACGTAAACTTCGAAATAGAAAAATTTCAAGTATTTAAATTATTGAGAAATTGCAAAAAATTCAGGAATTTTAAAAATTTTGGAAACAGAAAAGAATTAGAAGTTTGAAATTCCGGCAACATTTCTGAAATTTTTCATCATTTTAACTATTTTGAAGATTATGGAAATTTTGAGAATTTTTATGAATTCAAAACTTCAAAAAGTTCAAGTATTTTCATCATTGAGAAATTGCGAAGAATTCAGGAATTTCGAAAATTTTGTCAATTGAGAAAATCTTTAGAATTTCGAAATTTAGGCAACATTTTCGAAAAACTTCTGTAATTTTCACTATTGAGTCAAACCATGTCAATTGTACTCACCATTTTTGACGAAAACCTAAATTATGAAATAAATTCCATTTTCGTGAAGTATTCGACCATACAAAAAAACAATTTAATGGATTTTTGAAAATTCCTTTTTTCGGTTGGTTATCTTGTTAAATGAACATTTGGATACTTTTTTCTTGCAAATATCATAACTCAAATTCTGTTGAAGATAATTTGATGAAATTTTCAGGAATCATAGATCAATATTCCCCCTTTCAAATGATCCGGACAAAAAAGCGAAATTCGTTGAAAAAACGCATTTTTAATAACAATTTTATAAACAATTAGAAATTTTAATGTGTTCTCAATAAGCGACTGTGTTTAAATTTTGCACATATGTGGAATGAACCTTTATCTTTCAGCTTATCGAAAAAAAATTCGTATTCGACCTTGGGAGTGCGGAAAACGGATTTTCTCTCACGCCGCGGCGGGCCAGCACGCGGCGACGCGTGACGCGCTGAAGGCAGACGCGGCGCTTGGATCGAAATTCAATGTGATATTATTTAAATATTACCGTTATTATTATAACGTGATATTATTCATTCTTGCATTAAGCCCGAAAAATATGAAGTTGGGAAAACTTAAAACTTCGAACGAACAAAAAACAAATACAATGCTTTGATTCAAATTACTACAACTCCAAGCCAATCGGATAACATTTCTAAAAAAGTTATCCATTATAAGACAGCAGCTTGTGGCAACAGCTCTGGGGCTGCCACATGCTGCCACTGAACCGTCAGGATTATAATCATGTGAAACAATTCAGAAGTTATAAGTTCAAATTTCTGTCCACGGTGAGCTGAAATGTTTTCCGACAGGTATCATTGGAGCCTGTTCGGTCACTTTTTTCTCCGAAATCTTGATGTCATTCTTCTCGATCAAATCTTTATATATCCATTAATATATTTCGTTCTCGTTTTCGATGATAACAGCTAGTAACTCTCTTTGACGCTTCGCTGCTATTCTTGCGTGTCGGATTTGCGGAGATGGGGTGTTTTGTCCACAAGAATTTTTATGTCTCTCCAGTTTGTTCAAGCAGGTCAGATAAAGACCACATTTTTACAAACTTTGCATTATACATTTTTTTTTGACCGATGGGCAAGCGAGACCCTACGGGATTTCTTTGTAGTGTGGAAATTTCGTTTTGTACATAGTGTATTTTCAAAAATTTCGGTAGCGAAGAAAGTTTGAAATTTTACATTTTTTTCAGATACCTCCAGTCCATATTTATGAGTAGATTCAAAGCCCACGGGATATGAAAAAAATGATGCGAAATTCTTTCCAAGAATTCAACCAAAAGGTGCTGTTAATATTGAAATAGGTATATCACATGATATTTTGATGAATCCCCCCGCACCCCCCTGTGACAAATCATGACAAAACCTACACCCCCTTACCCCCCTTGGCACATGACGTGATTCGGGAACAGCCCCTAATTACACTGTTGGTCAAAATTAAGGTTTTTTTTCTGAAAGTCGGTTCTGATAACGAATTCTGAAAATATGGACCATCTCGAACGAGAGTACAAGAGGATTTTTTTTTATTGGCTCACGTTTTTAAGTAATTAATTAATAAAAATATCAACCGGAAATCCCTCAAAAACTGGCCGATTTCCGTGATTCAAAGTTGTAGATATAAGTTTTATTCATAGCCGCTGATTCTATTTCTGTAAGAATTTTTGAGACAAATTGATAAGTTTAAAAATTTATTTTCGAGATGAAAAAATGACAAATGATGTTCCGATGGCCCATTATTGTTACCGTCGCCGCGGGGACCTCATTGTACGGGAGATAATTAACACTTCGACCGTTCCTTCCTGAATCTGAAACGATGTAGTGGCGCTCAACGCTAGGGAGCCACCAAATGAATGAGATAGCGAACTCGGTGCAGATCAACTTACTTGCTAGAATATAGTACACGCAACCGGGCTTTTTAATGTTGATAACTGTTAAGTATTCTTAATAAGTAGGAACTCAAGTGATTTGTACAAGCTACTTAAATTGATGAAACATGAAGCGTGTAGTAGAGGAAATCAAAAATTGCTTTCGAAATGTATAATAAGGAATCATCTAAATATTTGTATATGCGCGAACTGTAAAGAGAGGCTTTTCTAGTGTTATCGCAGGCCGACGACATGGATGGGACTTTCTAGCCTAAAAATGTACATTCAGATTCAGCCGGAAATTCCTTTATATCCTGCAGGAATTTTCACAGATAACAAACTTCAGATATCTCGTTAGACTTCTGGAAATCGGGATCCATACCAGAGATCTTGAGCCGCGCCACTTAAAGGGTCCGGTCCGACCCGGAGCGGACCCTCTACCAACATTATAGGATCCGATCCGGGTCTGGACCCGGTAAGCTTTTATCGGGTCCGGACCCGGAGCGGACC